>JAGDYQ010000126.1:1243438-1473885 GCA_021962125.1 Bulinus truncatus | reverse complement strand
TGAACCTTTCTCCAGCCCTCAATGAACCCTCCTCCAGCCGTCAATGAACCCTACTCCAGCCCTCAATGAACCCTCCTCCAGCCGTCAATGAACCCTCCTCTAGCCGTCAATGAACCCTCCTCCAGCCCTCAATGAGACCTCATCCAACCCTCCTTGAACCCTCCTCCAGCCGTCAATGAACCCTACTCCAGCCCTCCCCCCCCCCCCCCCCCCCCCCCCCCCCCCCCCCCCCCCCCCCCCCCCCCCCCCCCCCCCCCCCCCCCCCCCCCCCCCCCCCCCCCCCCCCCCCCCCCCCCCCCCCCCCCCCCCCCCCCCCCCCCCCCCCCCCCCCCCCCCCAATGAACCTTCCTCCAGCCGTCAATGAACCTTCCTCCAGCCGTCAATGAACCCTCCTCCAACCACCCTTATAACTTGCGCCTCTGGTCAATACCAGTTGCACTGCCCAAAAAAATCTCTAGCGTCACAAGAAATGTATTAAAAAAAAACTGTGGGAGCAAGTGGCTCCGTCTAAGTTTAGATAACAACTGCCAACGTTTATCGAATCTTTATATCAAAATTTCCCCATCCTAACATTATGTCTTCCATACCAGAACAAGTAACTGGACTACAGTGGCGTCTGTTGGTTAAATTATATGTGTGCGTGCTCACGTGTGAAGTCGATGAGCGCCTTAGATGACAGGAAATAGAGTGAAGTATAAGTCCCCACTGCTTCTGGTTTTATTTATATGGCTGATAGCTATATTTTATTTTTATTTTAATCAGTCTTATTCGACCTCATGGGAGGTCACACGTGTAATAATTCTTCAAAACAGACGCTTGAAATCCAACCGCCCTTAATTCTCCCCCCCCCCCAAACTCGTGTCTGCTGTTACCATTAGTAACAAGAGCACATAACTCTTAAATTAGAGAACCATGGAAAACTTTTTTTTATTTTTTTTTTATTTTGATAATGAGCCTACAATGTTGTTGATACGGGCCTGGAGTTTATGTGGCATTTTTTTTCTTTTTGCACATTAGTCATTGAGTAGATTCAGATAAGTTTCATACCGCATTAGTACTTATGTGATACCAGTTGTTGTTGTCTATTTACTACTTTATCCACCAAATAGTAATAACAATAAATAAATTATCCAAAAATCCACTGAGCCGGTGTGTAATCCTTTCATTAACTGGCAGTAAATAGTAATACTGCATGACTAACTGTACAGATGATGTCCGAGCAGGTAAAAATGTTAAGTGACTTAAGATCCGAAATAATAATAATAATAATAAAACACCAGTATAAAAATATTTACTTGAACAATTTATATGAAGTATGTCAGAGATTTTTTTTTGTTTTAATCCGCTGGTTGCGTTTATATTAATTCATTAAGCCTAGCCGACGAGACAAGAAAATAAAATAAAAAATTATATTGCATTGGACAGCGGATGGTCATGTGGTAAAGCGCTCGACTGTCAACCAAGGAAATTTGGACTTGAATATTTTACAGCAGTCTTCACTGACCAATATTTATATAAATTATATTGTCCACCCAGGTTCACAAGGGTACCTTAAGTTGGGGGGAATAAAGGACAGCGTTGTTACTGGGGGGACGGATGGTCGTGTGGTAAAACGCTCGATGTCCTGGTTCTATCTACAGTGAGGACCAAGGAAATTCTGACTTTAAACGGGTACCTTATGTTGGGGAGTAAAAGCGGTGGTTTTTGCATTATCCATGGTGATTGAACGTTTAGGCCGGTTAATGTCAAGTCCGAATACCGCTGCTGATGCGTTTGTTCCATCTTTGTTGGGGGAAAAAAACAATAGTGTAATACGACTGAAAGTAGGGGGCTATACCCCGTTAAACTGCGATCGGTGGCACTTATAGATTCCTCCCCTTGCGTCACAAATGCTAAAGATATTGACGACACTGATTGAACCCGCCATGAATGGAACCCTCTGAATGCTAAGACACGACTATACGCGGTAAATATAATTCTCCGCATTGAAAAAAGATCAAATTTCATCAAATGGCTGATAAACAGCTGGATTCACCTCAACATATTAATTAGCCTACTGATAACGTCATGGCTAAAAATAAATCTCCGTTTGTCCAGAAAAAAAAAACAGCAATCATTGTTGTTTGTTGTCTTTGTTGAACAACTGAAAATAAATCAGGTTTTTAAATATAATCTTAGCGATTGTTTTACTTGGACGGCAGACATGTCAATCGGATATGAATAGTTTATTGTGAAGTAAATTGTGATAAGAAAGAGAGAGCGTTAGAATGTCCTAGATTAATCAACAGGCACCCGTTAAGACACATCAAACAATGCATTTGGATTTCTTTGTTTATCACCCGCTAACGAAACCCACAAGCAAGGGTTACCACTAAGAGAGCATGGTAAAGGGAGGGGGGGTATTACATACAGGGGCAAGTATGGAACACACCCCCCCCCAAACCACTATGTCAATTTTATCCAAACATTTTTCTTTAGGTGTGTGCGTGTGTGTGTGTGAAGTCCATGCAAGGATGAGATTAAATCTCTTAGATCATATAAACCACAGCGACAGACACAACAATTAACATTCACAGACACAGACACATAGAAATACATTCACAGCCACAGACACAAAAATTGACATTCACAGACACAGACACACAGCATGACATTCACATCCTTAGACACAAAAATTGACATTCACATCCACAGACACAAAACATAACATTCACAGACACAGACACACAGATTGACATTCACAGCCACAGACACAAAAATTGACATTCTCAGCCACAGACACAAAAATTGATATTCACAGCCACAGACACAAAAATTGACATTCACAGACACAGACAAAAAAATTGACATTCACAGTCACAAAATTGACATTCACAGACACAAAAATTGACATTCACAGACACAGACACAAACAGCTGATGTTTTTTTTTTTTGGCGGTACGCTAAAACACATTTGTTTTCACAGTGGGTCGCGAAAGGTTCCAAGTTTGAGAATCACTGATCCAACACCATCAATAAACGCCTTACCCCATACAAACACATTTCTATACACGTACAAAGAAAAACAATTCGTTCATTGGGCACATTTAGCAGCTTTTTTTTTTGGTCGGTTTTTCGGTGGGGTTTTTTTGTGGAATTTTGGTGGGTTTTTTGTAGGGGGGGGGGTTTGGAATTTTTGTGGGTTTTATTTTTGGTGGGTTTTTTGTGGGGGGGGGGTGGAATTTTAGTGGGTTCTATTTTTGGTGGGTTTTTTGTGGGGGGGTGGAATTTTCGTTAGTTTTATTTTTGTCGGGTTTTTTTTTTGTTGTTGTTTTCTGATTAAGTATATTTATAGAAAGAGAGGGGGTGGTGTTGATGCCCCCCCCCCGTTTCGATTCTCAGTCAGAAACGAGTTAATTTTTTTCCAAATCCTTGTGAAAGTTTTTAGTCCCTCAATTCCACCCTTAGCTTACTATTGGTGCCAGATAAATTCAGCCCAGTGTTGCGCTAACCCACACAGTTACTTAAGTTGCCATGGCTACAGAAACAGATGCGTTCTACTACTTAGCTGTCCCGTAGGCCCTTAAGGTCTTTTACTTACTATACTTTTGTATATAACAATACCAGAAAAAGGGGGTGGGGAAAAAAATTAGCTGTTTTAATAGAAATCGAACAGTTTTGTAATAATTTAGCATATGTTTTCAAAAAGTTAATAGATTAATGTAAAATATAAAAGACTAACGGATGTTGAATATCGTAAATTGTAAACCCTTTCCTAGTTGCAGCTTGCTCGAGAGAAGTAAAATATAAAAACTTTTGAAATACATCTTACTAGAAGTTGGGAAGGGGAGTAAAAACTGCTTTTTAAAATGTCTAGCCTTAGTCGTTGGTTATTTGCCCTTTTTTCAGGATTTTATAAATACGTTAACAAAAATCTAACCCTTTTAACCATAGAAAATTGCCTGATCAAGGGAGTTGATTATTAAATATAATGCTCTGTGTTGCTTTTTTCTCGGTTATCTCCCTGAGAATAGAAAATTAAATAATTATTTTGAATTACGGATTGTGTTAAACTGTCAGTAGTAAATATAGGTTGTCCGCCTTTGATTCTAGACTCATGGGGTCACATTAGGCTGAAACAGTTTGACGTCACATTAGGCCGAAATATTTTGACGTCACATTAGGCTGAAACATTTTGACGTCACATTAGGCTGAAACATTTTGACGTCACATTAGGCTGAAACATTTTTACGTCACATTAGGCTGAAACATTTTTGCGTCACATTAGGCTGAAACATTTTGACGCAACATTTAATTGAGACTGGTTGTGTCTAGTTCGATAGACGATGTTGATTGAAACAGCCAGACAGCGTTGAAATTTTATGATTAAATAAACAATTACAAACTGTATGGAACCAATTAAAAGCTAAAGATAAATGTACTTCTCGGTGAACCTATAAATGGGAATGCAAATATTTGACCATCAAATCCTTCTTCAACCACTCATTTATTGGTAAAAGATGGTATAACTAATAAACAGTATTTACAGACAAATTATTTGTATAAAAAAAACTCATTTTTGTTTCATTTTATGTATTTAATTATTTTTTGTTATAAAATTTCTTAATTAAAAAGTGCAAAAAACAATTAATTAAACTAATTATATTTTAATTAATTAACATTTAAAAAAAAATAGTTCCGTAAAGAATTACATCATATCTGCTGAATAAACAACTTTTTTTCACTATGGCCATATCGGAAACCAATTGCGCTGGGTGAAAATAATCTTACAATATGCATTTTTCTATTTCATTCGGTCTTCAGGGTGGGTGAAATTTAGAACTCATCCGTCTGTAGCAACGGCATATAAAAGGATTGGGTGGCTAGCACAATGCCTAGCCGCCTTTATTTCCCCAACTTAATGTCATGGACCCATTTAAAGCTGGGTAGGCTTGGGAGAATGGGGGCGGGGCCTTCACAAGGACCTAAAGAAATGTTCTCACCATTTGTCACAAGTGACCCTCAGGTCGACAGTCGAGCTGACAACACTACTCGGCTACCCAATACCTGTTGTTTCTTAAAATGTAAGCGTGTAATGTAAGTGTAAAATGTAAGTGTGAAACGTAAGTGTGAAATGTAAGTGTGTAATGTAAGCGTGAAATGTAAGCGTTAAATGTAAGCGTGAAATGTAACTGTGAAATGTAGGCTAAGTGTGAAATGTGAGCGTGAAATGTAAGTGTAAAAAGTAAGTGTGAAATGTAAGTGTGAAATGTATGCGTTAAATGTATGTGTAAAAAGTAAGTGTGAAATGTAAGTGTGAAATGTAAGCGTGAAATGTAAATGTAAAAGTAAGTGTAAATGTAAGTGTGAAACATAAGCGAGAGATGTAAGCGTCAAAAGTAAGTGTAAAAATATAAATGTAAACAAAAAAATGTAACCAAAAAAAAACGTCTACTATTAAGCTTAGGTTTAATTGCCTGTTTTAATTTAGAACAATTTAATTAAATTGTACATGTGTTAATCATTACGTTTCCTTTTTCTTCTTTATGGTTGTTGTTTACGTTCTTACCTCGGGGGTAATTCTGTGTCCATCGAGCTTGTTACAGCCTTTCTTGACGCACTGCGACCCCCTTCCATCTACCCCCCCACCCACCACCCACTGACGTCAGCTAATTATATCCAGGTAAAAAAAAAAAAGGTAACACTTGATTGTTTCTGTTCTTTCTCTTTCTCTCTCTCCTTGAAAGAATAAAAGTGTTGACTGCAGGTAAAGAAACTTGTGATGTTTATTATTATTGATTTAAACACACAACGATATGATTAAAAAAACGTATCGATAGGTTTGTATGTGTGTGTGGTGAGTGTGTGTGTGTGTGGTGTGTGTGGTGTATGCGGTGTGTGTGTGTTTGTGGTGTGTATGTGTGGTGCGTGTGTGTGTGGTGCGTGTGTGTGGTGTGTGTGTGGCGTGTGTGTGAATGTTTTTGTGGTGTGTGTGTGAATGTGTGTGTGTGAGAATGTGTGTGTGTGAATGTGTGTGTGAATGTGTGTGTGGTGTGTGTGTGTGTGAATGTGTATGTGGTGTGTGTTTTGTGTGTGTGTGGTGTGTGTGGTGTGTGTGTTTGGTGTGTGTGTTAATGTGTGTGATGTGTGTGTGTTTGGTGTGTGTGTGTGTGAACAGAAGAGTCTCAATGGGAACCTAGTATCCAGGTTCAAGATTAGCTGGCGGCAAAATATTGGGCACTCCCTCCATCAAATACAATCATGTGCTAAAAATAACTTCGGTGTTGAAAGGTTCTTAAAGCCTAAGACCCCCCCCCCCACATACACAAACACCCAATCACCAAAGAAGGGTCCAATGATAGAGGTTTCTTTTTTATTGTACGCTTATGATCCCTAAACGGTGGGGCGGGTGGACGAGTTGTGTAGATACTCAATTGTCCCGGGTTCGATCCCCGGTGAGAACCAAGAGAATTTTTTTCCAGGTGAAATTTTGTTTTAAAGTCGTCCCACAAGACCACCCAGCTTTAAATGGGTAACCTGACTTAAGTAAAGGCGGCTGGGCGTTGTGCTAACCATACAATCCCTACAAACGCCTGGGTTATTAGAAACGGATGAAATCTACTGTCCTATCCCTTGTAAGTGCTTGCAGGGTCAGGCATGCATGATGCAATCACCAGTGATGCAATCACCCAGTGATGCAATCACCCCAGTGATGCAATAAGTGATGCACTCACCCCAGTGATGCAATCCATGATGCAATCAATGATGCAATCACCCCAGTGATGCAATTACACCAATGATGCAATATGAGGGGGTGATATATCCTATAAATAGGGAAGTTACCACGGTTGAGGGAGGGACGGAGACACACACACAAGAGAGAGAGACTAGAGACCCATGAAGGGGATACTAGATATAACATGTGGACTAAGTGGACAGTGCAGTCGAGAGTTATAATAGTTATAGACTCGTGTACTGGTTTATAGTGATAGCAGTTACTTGTGATTTATTGACACATCTCTCATCTAATATTGATCTTAGTATTTATCGTGTGTGTTAAATTATAGAATTATACATGTGATTTATCGATTCATCTTCTCAAGTGTTTATATTGTATTATCATATTCTCATCTGTAAATATCACGCATTAAAAAGTTCAGTTAATTCTTTTACAATACAAGGAGTTGTGTCGTCTGATTTAATTAGAGCACAAGTGGGATACGACATAAACCTATGTATTATTTGGTGGCAGCGAAAAGTGAAAGTAAATCCAGTTGTACGTCTCTGTAGTGTTAAAGGACTTCGTTATTTGCGCATTCCTTCATTGGATATACGCTACAAAGGAAGAATTTTCTGAAACTTAACGGTAAGAATAACATTTTATTCTTGATATATTTCTCGTCATATTTTGGATTCGTTATATTACCACGTGACATTCCAACATTTTCATTTGTGGCCATGAGCTATAAGCACAAGTAAGCCCACAATTTGTTGTATCACATTACAACTGTATTTAAGTTTACAATTTGCAGTATATACTTCTGAACATAACAATGGCTAGTACCCCAGAAGAAGAAAAATGCAGACAATACAAAATTAGAGGAGAAGAATTAGGTCTCAAAGGTGATAAATTGTTGGAATATATAGACAAAAAAGAAAATGAGGATAGAGAAAGAGATGAGAGAATAAAAGAAAGAGAATTAAAAAGAAACTATGAAGAATTAGAAAGAAAAAGAAACTATGAAGAAAGAGAATTAAAAAGAAACTATGAAGAAAGAGAATTAGAAAGAAAAAGAAATCATGAATTAGAACTAGCAAGAATAGCTGCAACTAAAGATAATAAAACAACTGTAATAGAAGAGTCAAAATGAAATTACTCGACTCAATTAAAAATGCAACCTTTCAATGGTAAAACTGAAGATATTGACACATGTTTACAATTCTTTGAACAACAATGTCAGCTACAAAAAATTCCAGTCAGTGAATGGAAGTCGGAACTTTTCAAGCTTGTAAAAGATGATGCAAGAAAAGCAATCATGACAATACATAACTATGCTGAGTTGACTTATGAAGATATAAAGATGAAACTTCTGAAATATATTAATAAAACAGAAGAACATTATCGTCACCGATTTCATGAACTAAAAATGTCAAATAAAGAACAACCTCAACAGTTCATTGATTTAGTTATGAGTGATTTAAAATCATGGCTTATGATGGCAGAAGTTGACATAAATAAACCAACTGAGATTTTAGAAATGATGGTAGTCGACAAAGTTCTTAACATGTGCACTAGAGAAGTGTTTTCCTTCATTAAACAAAGGAATGTAAAAACTGTCAAAGACCTAATAAAGGTTCTAAGTGACTATAAAGATTGCTATCCCAATGATGAAATAAGTATATCAGAAATTTGTGCATCTATCGATAAATTCAAACCACGGAATGAAACATACAAATTAAAGAATGATAGATACAAACCAAGATACATGAGTCAATCTAAAGATAATACTGTTTATTTTGAAAGAAGAATTTGTCATTATTGTAAGAGAAAAGGTCACATTTTGAAGTACTGCTACTTGAGAAAGAAAGAACTAGAACAACATAGACCAGAAAAACTTTACTTACGTCAAAATAGAAACAGATCAGAACATTATTCTACTGAAAAGTATGCTAATAGAAGGTATCAAAACCAGAAAGTTCAAGATGACGGTGAAAAACTTCACTTACGTCAAAACAGAAACAGACCAGAACTTAATTCTACGCAAAAGTATGCTGATAGAAAATATCCAAAACAGAAAATTCAAGATAATGGTGAAACAGAACAATACTGTGCAAATATTATAAATACAAAAGGTCAAATAATATTTCATCCTGCTATCGTTAATGGTCAACAAATAAAATGTCTTAGAGATTCAGGTTGTACTACTGTAGTTGTTAAAAGAAGTCTGGTTAACAAAGATCAGTACATGTCAAAGAAAACACACATCAAGCTTGGAGATGGTACTATAAAGTCGTGTGACGTAGCAACCATTAAAATAGACTCACCATGGTTAGCTGGTATATGTGAAGCTATTATACTAGATAATCCTGTATGTGATTTGATTATTGGTAATGTGCCAGGAGTATCGAAAGATAACACAGAAACTCTTGTAACTAACTGGATACAAAGAAAAAGAAATGAAGATATAGAAATTTGTTGTGTCTGCATCGATAAAAAGAGAACTTTCATTAATGACAACTGTATACATGATAAACAGCAAATATTGTTATTAGAACAAAAATGGAATGGAACAGAAGAAATATGTTGCTTCATACAACGCATGGAAGACAATATAGACAGATTAACCACGGAAGAAGAGAAGATTATGCTTCTTAAAAATAAAATAACAGTACACAAGAAAGCAAATGCAATAGCTACTAAGTACTCAGACTGTTATAATAATATGAAGGCAAATCTTATTCACAAGCTTTGCAATAAAATGGAACATTTAGAAGATCACAAAGAACAATATTTAGCTGTGATGACTAGACAACAAACCAAACAGATAGATATGATGCAGGAAAGCAATACAAATGCAGAACAAATTATCAAAGATACAAATAAATTGGTGCTGATGAACATAGACAAGAAACATTTTGTTAAAGAGCAAAAAAATGATGTACAGTTGAGGCAAATTGTTGAGAATTTAAAGAAAAGCAACAAATATGATACGCAATACGAATTGATGGCTGGTGTACTAGTAAGAAAAGTACAATCAAAAAATGAAAACATCACACAATTGGTTATTCCAAAAACAATGAGGCTACTATTGCTGCAAAGTGCTCACTCAAACCCACTGGCAGGACACATGGGAAAAACAAAGACATTGCAAAGGATTGCAAGACATTAATTTTGGCCAGGATACAAAAAAGATATACATAGTTATATTGATGCTTGTCAAGAATGCAAAACACACAATCACATTTGTCCTAAACATCTGGCTCCAATTCAACCCATGAACATTTCTCAGAAACCTTTTCAAAGAGTTGCAGTCGATATCATCGGGCCTATGCCTATAATGTCTTGAAGAAAACATCGCTATGTATTAACCATAATCTGCATGGCTACACGGTGGTTAGAAGCGATTCCACTCACACAAATTACTGCTGAGAGTGTGTGTAGTGCCATGATGTCTGTGTTCACTAGATTTGGCTTTCCTGAAGTTGTACATTCAGACAACGGAACTCAGTTTCGGTCACAAATAACGGCAGCATTTACAAATCTTTTAGATATTACTCAAACATTTTCAGCAAGATACCATCCGCAATCCAATGGTTCTGTAGAAAGTGCAAATCAAACGCTGAAAGTTATGCTAAAGAAGGTTGTACAGGACAAAAAGGCAGATTGGGATTTATTTCTCCCAATGGTGTTGTTTGCATATAGAGAAATACCTCATGCAGCAACAGGATACAGTCCCTTTGAGCTTGTGTTCGGTGCTAACGCTTGAGGACCTATTAGTTTATTTGATGAAAACATTATGTCAAACAGACAAAAGTTAACACCTTATGACTTAGTTACACAAACAAGAGAAAAAATTGTTTATGCAAATCAAATTGCCACAGAAAATTTGAAGGACAGACATGAACAAGATAGATTGCCAATCAACATTCACAGACATTTGAGATGCTTGCAAACAGGTGATGAGGTGCTAGTATTGCTACCTACAAAAAAAGGTTTTAAGCAGGAGTGGCAAGGTCCCTATGAGATAATAGACAAGATTCATGACGTTGATTTTATAGTGAAAATCAAAGGTAATCACAGAACATTCCATATAAATCGCCTTAGAAAACTGGGCAGCTTACCTGAGCATTTGGCAGAACAGTACTTCAGATACATTCAAAACATGAGGAAGAAAAGTTATGTACTTTAACTATTAGTCAAGAAGACGAAGAATTAAAAGATATACCAGTGTTAGACATGAGACAAGGACAACAATCAAAGAAAATAAGTATCATTTTACCTCATAATGTACCAGAAGTTGTCAGAACTCGAGTAAACAATTTATTAATGAAATATAAAGATATTATAGACAAGGAACCTGGAAGTACAAAGTGTATAGAGCATACTATAAAGTTAACAGATACCAAACCAATCGAAGTGAAACCATACAATATACCCCTGAAATATCAAGAGCAAGTAGAACAAGAATTGCAAGCCATGTTAAATAAAGGACTAATTGAGCGATCATACTCTAGCTATGCTTCACCTATCGTTATTGTGAAGAAGAAAAACGGAGAACCGAGAATTTGTTGTGACTATCGTAAGATCAATCAACTGACTCTAATCGATAGAGAACCACTACCCATAGCGGAAGATTTAATCAATGAAACTGCAAAAGGAAAGATATTTACTCACCTCGACATGACGAGAGGGTTTTGGCAGATTCCACTAGAACAGAGTTCGAAGCAGTATACTGCATTTCAAACAAAAGATGGCCTCTATCAATGGACAAGAATGCCCTTTGGCCTTGTTAACAGCACGGCTACATTTAGTAAAATGATGAGGCAGATATTCAGAGGTGTGAAGAATATTGTTCACTACGTGGACGATATATGTATTTTCACTGAAAACTGGGAAGATCACTTAACTGTACTAGAGACGGTATTTGGCAAGTTGCGAGTGAATGGATTAACTGTAGCACCAGAGAAATGCAAAATAGGTCAACAAGAAATAAATTTTTTGGGTTTTAAGATAGGACGAGGTGGTTGCAGCATGCAAGAAGAGATAAAAGAAAAGGTCTTAAACATCAAAGTACCTACCACAAAGAAAGAAGTGAGAGCCATCTTAGGACTCTGTAATTTTTACCGAGGATTTTTTCACAACTTTTCTCAGCTACTGGAACCCTTGATAGTGTTAACAAAGAAAAGTCAACCTAACAAATTATTTGGTCAGAACAGTGTCAGAAGGCACTTAATGATATTATAGACAAATTCAAAGGTGACCAGATACTGGTACCTTTTGATTTAAACAGACCAATAATACTTACCACTGATGCTTCAAGGAAAGGATTGGGTGCTTGTATAATGATTGAAATTGATGGACAGAACAGACCTGTGAAATTTATCAGTAGAAAACTGACTTGTGCAGAGAAAAACTATTCTGTTATTGAATTAGAAGCGATGGCCATAGTCTGGTCAGTACAAAAACTACAGAAATATTTACTAGGTAATGAATTTACCATACTTGTGGATCATAAACTATTAACGTCTCAAAAAGTAATAAATAATGCAAGAATCATGCGATGGCATTTGTTACTAACTGACTACAAATTCCAGATTAAATACATAAAGGGTACAAACAATCATATACCAGATCTATTGTCGAGAATGATAATTGGGACATCTACAGACAATTGATGAATGTGTATTACTACTTAAATGGAGAAGTTTTATACTGTCGTCATCGACATTGAGATGTCAACGATTTTGTCACACACAAATGTATGTTGATTGAGTTATTGTTGTTTGATCTGATGTCACAAAACTGTTTTTATCAACGCAAGTTATCGTTGAGCACACTTTGCTCAATTTTTCGTTGCAGTTAATGGAACAATTCATCGTTACTGTGAGCAGTCGTTGCTCATATTGTCATCCTGACAATGTTAAACGTGAACATTCTGAAAATAATTTTGCCATGGACATTTATTTTGTGTAGAGACTATTTTGTGTAGAGACTATTTTGTGTAGAGACTATTATGTGAAGAGACAATTATTGATATTTTGTGTGCTTAACTTTGATCTGACGTCATTGAAGCAGAGTGTAGTAAGAAACATGTTACGCATATCTATCGTCGTCCTGATGTTGATGAGATGATGGACTACACATCTACTCAAGGAGTACCGTATAATTTTTTTTCTTTTCAAAGTTTGTTACACATTCGTTTATTATTGACATATGCATAGAGATGTAATTGTATTTATATTTTTTGAAGATTGACATGTATTACATTTTGTTTTATTGAAAGGATTGAGAAATAATAGAATAATTAATAATGATATATCATAAGCATGTAATGCTATAGACAATGGCAAGAAAGTAATGTTAGATGATTTTATTTGAAATTGTTGATGTTGCCAAAATTTCATTAGAAAATGAAATTTTTTTGGGGATAATGGGGGTGTCCTATCCCTTGTAAGTGCTTGCAGGGTCAGGCATGCATGATGCAATCACCAGTGATGCAATCACCCAGTGATGCAATCACCCAGTGATGCAATCACCCAGTGATGCAATCAATGATGCAATCAGTGATGCAATCACCCCAGTGATGCAATAAGTGATGCACTCACCCCAGTGATGCAATCCATGATGCAATCAATGATGCAATCACCCCAGTGATGCAATTACACCAATGATGCAATATGAGGGGGTGATATATCCTATAAATAGGGAAGTTACCACGGTTGAGGGAGGGACGGAGACACACACACAAGAGAGAGAGACTAGAGACCTATGAAGGGGATACTAGATATAACACGTGGACTAAGTGGACAGTGCAGTCGAGAGTTATAATAGTTATAGACTCGTGTACTGGTTTATAGTGATAGCAGTTACTTGTGATTTATTGACACATCTCTCATCTAATATTGATCTTAGTATTTATCGTGTGTGTTAAATTATAGAATTATACATGTGATTTATCGATTCATCTTCTCAAGTGTTTATATTGTATTATCATATTCTCATCTGTAAATATCACGCATTAAAAAGTTCAGTTAATTCTTTTACAATACAAGGAGTTGTGTCGTCTGATTTAATTAGAGCACAAGTGGGATACGACATCTACACTCCCTCTGCTCTCGACGGCCCGTTCTGACTAAAGGAACTTTTATGATCCCTAAATGTACATTTTCACTTGTCCCTATGACAGCCAAATAATCATTTCACAGGTCGTCCCCCCCTCAATTGTGACTGTAATTAAGGTAACCAAATGTATCTTTGTCCAGGGTGTACAAATGTATCTTTGTCCAGGGTGTACAAATGTATCTTTGTCCAGGGTGTACAAATGTATCTTTGTCCAGGGTGTACAAATGTATCTTTGTCCAGGGTGTACAAATGTATCTTTGTCCAGGGTGTACAAATGTATCTTTGTCCACGGCGACCACATTTATCTTAGTTTAGGGCCCAAACCCTTTTTGTTGCCAAAGACATCGAATATAATTTGCACAAGGCCCTAAATATTTTGTTTGTTTTTATTTAGTTTCCCCCCACTGTAATGTACCGTTAAATTAACATAAAGTTGTTGGAGGTAAGCACCCCGCACCCTCCACCTCCAACCCCACCCACCCCACCCCCCCCCCCCGGCTAATTCTGAGAGATAAAACATGCACTTTTTTTTAAAGCTAGTTTACCGGCATTTTATGTCGCGTTAATAGGCTGTAGTGATTTACCTGAGAGGTGGAGATCTTATGGATTGACCCGATGTAGTTAAAAAAAATTAGCGAGATTGCAGTTTTTGACGCCGTTATTCAAAGATTAAGAAAAAGAGGGTAGGGGTGGAGGGTGGCACCTTTCCCTCATCTGTCGGTTGTAAGGAACATAATGGAAATAAGAGCCATTAACCGATTCACTTGTGGTATTGGTCACTACCTGGATGGATGAACTTATTTATTAATTAGGGTACGGATGGTCGTGTGATACAGCGCTCGACTGTCGACCTGAGTGTCCTTGGTCAGATCTTTGGCGATGACCAAAGGATATTTCAGGTCATGGCTTAAATCCTCGCTATATATCTCGTGGTGCCTCCAAAGCCATTACACTATCGGATATGGCTGGGATGAAAGAAGGGTACCATAAAAACCGCCCTATTCAAGATTTGTGGGATCTAAGAGATTTCATCTCATCCTCACCATGTCTTTCTCATTATGAATGGCTACACCCTGCCTATCTCATAATGAATGGTTACACCCTGCCTATCTCATTATGAGTGGTTGCACCCTACCTATCTCATTATGAATGGCTACACCCTACCTATCTCATAATGAATGGTTACATCCTGCCTATCTCATTATGAGTGGTTGCACCCTGCCTATCTCATTATGAATGGCTACACCCTGCCTATCTCATTATGAGTGGCTACACCCTGCCTATCTCATGATGAATGGCTAAACCTTGCCTATCTCATTATGAATGTCTACACCCTGAAAATTTTATCATTAAATTGATTAGGCTGAGCTACATTTGACTCATTTTTTAAGTCTACATATATTTTTAGAGACTTAAAAAAAAAACGCTCGTTGCATGATGGTAATTTTTAGATGCGTGAAATTCTTACCATGTTCTGTGTAACTCATTCTATGATTCTATTCTATAAAGTTCACCCAGCTTTAAATGGGTACCTAACTTAAGTTGGTGAAGTAAAGGCGGCTGGACATTGTGCTAACCACACAATCCCTTTCATATACCGAGAATATAGAAACAGATTCTACACATCATCTGCCCCGATGATTCATTTAGTCTTACTCATAGTAAAGCATGACAAAAGTCTTATCTATAAATGAGTTAAGAATGGCCCAAGTCTTATCTATAAATGAGTTAAGAATGGCCCAAGTCTTATCTATAAATAAGTTAAGTAAGGCCCAAATATGGCCTATAAATGAGTTAAGTATGGCACAAGTCTTGTCTATAAATGAGTTAAGCATGGCGCAAGTATTGCATATAAATGAGTTAAGTATGGCTCAAGTCTTGTCTATAAATGAGTTAAGCATGGCCCAAGTATGGCCTATAAATGAGTTAAGTATGGCGCAAGTATTGCATATAAATGAGTTAAGTATGGCTCAAGTCATGTCTATAAATGAGTTAAGAATGGCCCAAGTGTTGTCTATAAATAAGTTAAGAATGGCCCAAGTCTTGTCTATAAATAAGTAAAGAATGGCCCAAGTCTTGTCTATAAATAAGTTAAGAATGGCTCAAGTCTTGTCTATAAAAGAGTTAAGAATGGCCCAAGTCTTGTATATAAATGAGTTAAGCATGGCCCAAGTATGGCCTATAAATGAGTTAAGTATGGCGCAAGTATTGCATATAAATGAGTTAGGTATGGTCCAAGTCTTGTCTATAAATGAGTTAAGTATGGCCCAAGTATGGCCAATAAATGAGTTAAGTATGGCCCAAGTATGGCCTATAAATGAGTTAAGTATGGCCCAAGTATGGCCAATAAATGAGTTAAGTATGGCCCAAGTAAGGCCTATAAATGAGTTAGGTATGGCCCAAGTCTTGTCTATAAATGAGTTAAGTATGGCCCAAGTATGGCCAATAAATGAGTTAAGTTTGGCCCATGTATGGCCTATAAATGAGTAAGGTATGGCCCAAGTCTTGTCTATAAATGAGTTAAGTTCGGTCCAAGTATGGCCTATAAATGAGTTATGTATGGCCCAAGTATGGCCTATAAATGAGTTAGGTATGGCCCAAGTCTTGTCTATAATTGAGTTAAGTATGGCACAAGTATGGCCTATAAATGAGTTAAGTATGGCCCAATTCTTGTCTATAAATGAGTTAAGTATGGCCCAAGTATGGCCTATAAATGAGTTAGGTATGGCCCAAGTCTTGTCTATAAATAAGTTAATTATTGCCCAAGTCTTGACAATAAATAAGTTAATTATTTGCCAAGTCTTGTCTATAAATGAGTTAGGTATGGCCCAAGTATGGCCTATAAATGAGTTAGGTATGGCCCAAGTCTTGTCTATAAATGAGTTAAGTATGGCCCAAGTATGGCCTATAAATGAGTTATGTATGGCCCAAGTCTTGTCTATAGATGAGTTAAGTATGGCCCAAGTATGGCCTATAAATGAGTTAGGTATGGCCCAAGTCTTGTCTATAAATGAGTTAAGTATGGCACAAGTATGGCCTATAAATGAGTTAAGTATGGACCAAGTCTTGTCTATAAATGAGTTAAGTAAGGCCCAAGTATGGCCTATAAATAAGTTAATTATTTGCCAAGTCTTGTCTATAAATGAGTTAAGTATGGCCCAAGTATGGCCTATAAATGAGTTAAGTATGGCCCAAGTCTTGTCTATAAATGAGTTAGGTATGGCCCAAGTATGGCCTATGAATGAGTTAGGTATTGTCCAAGTCTTGTCTATAAATGAGTTAAGTATGGCCCAAGTATGGCCAATAAATGAGTTAAGTTTGGCCCATGTATGGCCTATAAATGAGTTAGGTATGGCCCAAGTCTTGTCTATAAATGAGTTAAGTATGGCCCAAGTATGGCCTATAAATGAGTTATGTATGGCCCAAGTATGGCCTATAAATGAGTTAGGTATGGCCCAAGTCTTGTCTATAATTGAGTTAAGTATGGCACAAGTATGGCCTATAAATGAGTTAAGTATGGCCCAATTCTTGTCTATAAATGAGTTAAGTATGGCCCAAGTATGGCCTATAAATGAGTTAGGTATGGCCCAAGTCTTGTCTATAAATAAGTTAATTATTGCCCAAGTCTTGTCTATAAACAAGTTAATTATTGCCCAAGTATTGTCTATAAATAAGTTAATTATTTGCCAAGTCTTATCTATAAATGAGTTAAGTATGGCCCAAGTATGGCCTATAAATGAGTTAGGTATGGCCCAAGAATGGCCTATAAATGAGTTAAGTATGGCCCAAGTCTTGTCTATAAATGAGTTAAGTATGGCCTAAGTATGGCCTATAAATGAGTTAAGTATGGCCCATGTCTTGTCTATAAATGAGTTAGGTATGGCCCAAGTATGGCCTATGAATGAGTTAGGTATTGTCCAAGTCTTGTCTATAAATAAGTTAAGTATGGCCCAAGTATGGCCAATAAATGAGTTAAATATGGCCCAAGTATGGCCTATAATTGAGTTAGGTATGGCCCAAGTCTTGTCTATAAATGAGTTAAGTATGGCCCAAGTATGGCCTATAAATGAGTTATGTATGGCCCAAGTATGGCCTATAAATGAGTTAGGTATGGCCCAAGTCTTGTCTATAAATGAGTTAAGTATGGCCCAAGTATGGCCTATAAATGGGTTAAGTATGGCCCAAGTAAGGCCTATAAATGTGTTAGGTATGGCCCAAGTCTTGTCTATAATTGAGTTAAGTATGGCACAAGTATGGCCTATAAATGAGTTAAGTATGGCCCAATTCTTGTCTATAAATGAGTTAAGTATGGCCCAAGTATGGCCTATAAATGAGTTAGGTATGGCCCAAGTCTTGTCTATAAATAAGTTAATTATTTCCCAAGTCTTGTCCATAAATAATTATTTGCCAAGTCTTGTCTATAAATGAGTTAGGTATGGCCCAAGTATGGCCTATAAATGAGTTAGGTATGGCCCAAGTCTTGTCTATAAATGAGTTAAGTATGGCCCAAGTATGGCCTATAAATAAGTTAAGTATGGCCCAAGTATGGCCTATACATGAGTTAAGTATGGCCCAAGTATTGTCTATAAATGAGTTAGGTATGGCCCAAGTATGGCCTATAAATGAGTTAGGTATGGCCCAAGTCTTGTCTATAAATGAGTTAAGTATGGCACAAGTATGGCCTATAAATGAGTTAAGTATGGCCCAAGTATGGCCAATAAATGAGTTAAGTATGGCCCAAGTATGGCCTATAAATGAGTTAAGTATGGCCCAAGTATGGCCAATAAATGAGTTAAGTATGGCCCAAGTAAGGCCTATAAATGAGTTAGGTATGGCCCAAGTCTTGTCTATAAATGAGTTAAGTATGGCCCAAGTATGGCCAATAAATGAGTTAAGTTTGGCCCATGTATGGCCTATAAATGAGTTAGGTATGGCCCAAGTCTTGTCTATAAATGAGTTAAGTTCGGCCCAAGTATGGCCTATAAATGAGTTATGTATGGCCCAAGTATGGCCTATAAATGAGTTAGGTATGGCCCAAGTCTTGTCAATAATTGAGTTAAGTATGGCACAAGTATGGCCTATAAATGAGTTAAGTATGGCCCAATTCTTGTCTATAAATGAGTTAAGTATGGCCCAAGTATGGCCTATAAATAAGTTAAGTATGGCACAAGTATGGCCTATAAATGAGTTAAGTATGGCCCAAGTATGGCCAATAAATGAGTTAAGTATGGCCCAAGTAAGGCCTATAAATGAGTTAGGTATGGCCCAAGTCTTGTCTATAAATGAGTTAAGTATGGCCCAAGTATGGCCAATAAATGAGTTAAGTTTGGCCCATGTATGGCCTATAAATGAGTTAGGTATGGCCCAAGTCTTGTCTATAAATGAGTTAAGTTCGGCCCAAGTATGGCCTATAAATGAGTTATGTATGGCCCAAGTATGGCCTATAAATGAGTTAGGTATGGCCCAAGTCTTGTCAATAATTGAGTTAAGTATGGCACAAGTATGGCCTATAAATGAGTTAAGTATGGCCCAATTCTTGTCTATAAATGAGTTAAGTATGGCCCAAGTATGGCCTATAAATGAGTTAGGTATGGCCCAAGTCTTGTCTATAAATAAGTTAATTATTGCCCAAGTCTTGTCTATAAATAAGTTAATTATTGCCCAAGTCTTGTCTATAAATAAGTTAATTATTTGCCAAGTCTTGTCTATGAATGAGTTAAGTATGGCCCAAGTATGGCCTATAAATGAGTTAGGTATGGCCCAAGAATGGCCTATAAATGAGTTAAGTATGGCCCAAGTCTTGTCTATAAATGAGTTAAGTATGGCCCAAGTATGGCCTATAAATGAGTTAAGTATGGCCCAAGTCTTGTCTATAAATGAGTTAGGTATGGCCCAAGTATGGCCTATGAATGAGTTAGGTATTGTCCAAGTCTTGTCTATAAATGAGTTAAGTATGGCCCAAGTATGGCCAATAAATGAGTTAAATATGGCCCAAGTATGGCCTATAAATGAGTTAGGTATGGCCCAAGTCTTGTCTATAAATGAGTTAAGTATGGCCCAAGTATGGCCTATAAATGAGTTATGTATGGCCCAAGTATGGCCTATAAATGAGTTAGGTATGGCCCAAGTCTTGTCTATAAATGAGTTAAGTATGGCCCAAGTATGGCCTATAAATGGGTTAAGTATGGCCCAAGTATGGCCTATAAATGTGTTAGGTATGGCCCAAGTCTTGTCTATAATTGAGTTAAGTATGGCACAAATATGGCCTATAAATGAGTTAAGTATGGCCCAATTCTTGTCTATAAATGAGTTAAGTATGGCCCAAGTATGGCCTATAAATGAGTTAGGTATGGCCCAAGTCTTGTCTATAAATAAGTTAATTATTGCCCAAGTCTTGTCCATAAATAAGTTAATTATTTGCCAAGTCTTGTCTATAAATGAGTTAGGTATGGCCCAAGTATGGCCTATAAATGAGTTAAGTATGGCCCAAGTCTTGTCTATAAATGAGTTAAGTATGGCCCAAGTATGGCCTATAAATGAATTAAGTATGGCCCAAGTATGGCCAATAAATGAGTTAGGTATGGCCCAAGTATGGCCTATAAATGAGTTAGGTATGGCCCAAGTCTTGTCTATAAATGAGTTAAGTATGGCCCAAGTATGGCCTATAAATGAGTTATGTATGGCCCAAGTATGGCCTATAAATGAGTTAAGTATGGCCCAAGTATGACCTATAAATGAGTTAGGTATGGCCCAAGTCTTGTCTATAAATAAGTTAATTATCGCCCAAGTCTTGTCCATAAATAAGTTAATTATTTGCCAAGTCTTGTCTATAAATGAGTTAGGTATGGCCCAAGTATGGCCTAAAAAATGAGTTAGGTATGGCCCAAGTCTTGTCTATAAATGAGTTAAGTATGGCCCAAGTATGGCCTATAAATGAGTTATGTATGGCCCAAGTCTTGTCTATAGATGAGTTAAGTATGGCCAAAGTATGGCCTATAAATGAGTTAGGTATGGCCCAAGTCTTGTCTATAAATGAGTTAAGTATGGCACAAGTATGGCCTATAAATGAGTTAAGTATGGACCAAGTCTTGTCTATAAATGAGTTAAGTATGGCCCAAGTATGGCCAATAAATGAGTTAAGTTTGGCCCATGTATGGCCTATAAATGAGTTAGGTATGGCCCAAGTCTTGTCTATAAATGAGTTAAGTATGGCCCAAGTATGGCCTATAAATGAGTTATGTATGGCCCAAGTATGGCCTATAAATGAGTTAGGTATGGCCCAAGTCTTGTCTATAATTGAGTTAAGTATGGCACAAGTATGGCCTATAAATGAGTTAAGTATGGCCCAATTCTTGTCTATAAATGAGTTAAGTATGGCCCAAGTATGGCCTATAAATGAGTTAGGTATGGCCCAAGTCTTGTCTATAAATAAGTTAATTATTTGCCAAGTCTTGTCTATAAATGAGTTAGGTATGGCCCAAGTATGGCCTATAAATGAGTTAGGTATGGCCCAAGTCTTGTCTATAAATGAGTTAAGTATGGCCCAAGTATGGCCTATAAATGAGTTAAGTATGGCCCCAGTATGGCCTATACATGAGTTAAGTATGGCCCAAGTATTGTCTATAAATGAGTTAGGTATGGCCCCAGTATGGCCTATAAATGAGTTAGGTATGGCCCAAGTCTTGTCTATAAATGAGTTAAGTATGGCACAAGTATGGCCTATAAATGAGTTAGGTATGGTCCAAGTCTTGTCTATAAATGAGTTAAGTATGGCCCAAGTATGGCCAATAAATGAGTTAAGTATGGCCCAAGTATGGCCTATAAATGAGTTAGGTATGGCCCAAGTATGGCCAATAAATGAGTTAAGTATGGCCCAAGTATGGCCTATAAATGAGTTAGGTATTGCCCAAGTCTTGTCTATAAATGAGTTAAGTATGGCCCAAGTATGGCCTATAAATGAGTTAGGTATGGCCCAAGAATGGCCTATAAATGAGTTAAGTATGGCCCAAGTCTTGTCTATAAATGAGTTAAGTATGGCCCAAGTATGGCCTATAAATGAGTTAAGTATGGCCCAAGTCTTGTCTATAAATGAGTTAGGTATGGCCCAAGTATGGCCTATGAATGAGTTAGGTATTGTCCAAGTCTTGTCTATAATGAGTTAAGTATGGCCCAAGTATGGCCAATAAATGAGTTAAATATGGCCCAAGTATGGCCTATAAATGAGTTAGGTATGGCCCAAGTCTTGTCTATAAATGAGTTAAGTATGGCCCAAGTATGGCCTATAAATGAGTTATGTATGGCCCAAGTATGGCCTATAAATGAGTTAGGTATGGCCCAAGTCTTGTCTATAAATGAGTTAAGTATAACCCAAGTATGGCCTATAAATGGGTTAAGTATGGCCCAAGTATGGCCTATAAATGTGTTAGGTATGGCCCAAGTCTTGTCTATAATTGAGTTAAGTATGGCACAAGTATGGCCTATAAATGAGTTAAGTATGGCCCAATTCTTGTCTATAAATGAGTTAAGTATGGCCCAAGTATGGCCTATAAATGAGTTAGGTATGGCCCAAGTCTTGTCTATAAATAAGTTAATTATTGCCCAAGTCTTGTCCATAAATAAGTTAATTATTTGCCAAGTCTTGTCTATAAATGAGTTAGGTATGGCCCAAGTATGGCCTATAAATGAGTTAGGTATGGCCCAAGTCTTGTCTATAAATGAGTTAAGTATGGCCCAAGTATGGCCTATAAATAAGTTAAGTATGGCCCAAGTATGGCCTATACATGAGTTAAGTATGGCCCAAGTATTGTCTATAAATGAGTTAGGTATGGCCCAAGTATGGCCTATAAATGAGTTAGGTATGGCCCAAGTCTTGTCTATAAATGAGTAAAGTATGGCACAAGTATGGCCTATAAATGAGTTAAGTATGGCCCAAGTCTTGTCTATAAATGAGTTAAGTATGGCCCAAGTATGGCCTATAAATGAGTTAGGTATGGTCCAAGTCTTGTCTATAAATGAGTTAAGTATGGCCCAAGTATGGCCAATAAATGAGTTAAGTATGGCCCAAGTATGGCCTATAAATGAGTTAAGTATGGCCCAAGTATGGCCAATAAATGAGTTAAGTATGGCCCAAGTATGGCCTATAAATGAGTTAGGTATGGCCCAAGTCTTGTCTATAAATGAGTTAAGTATGGCCCAAGTATGGCCTATAAATGAGTTATGTATGGCCCAAGTATGGCCTATAAATGAGTTAAGTATGGCCCAAGTATGACCTATAAATGAGTTATGTATGGCCCAAGTCTTGTCTATAATTGAGTTAAGTATGGCACAAGTATGGCCTATAAATGAGTTATGTATGGCCCAAGTCTTGTCTATAAATGAGTTAAGTATGGCCCAAGTATGGCCTATAAATGAGTTAGGTATGGCCCAAGTCTTGTCTATAAATTAGTTAATTATTGCCCAAGTCTTGTCCATAAATAAGTTATTTATTTGCCAAGTCTTGTCTATAAATGAGTTAGGTATGGCCCAAGTATGGCCTATAAATGAGATAGGTATGGCCCAAGTCTTGTCTATAAATGAGTTAAGTATGGCCCAAGTATGGCCTATTAATGAGTTATGTATGGCCCAAGTCTTGTCTATAGATGAGTTAAGTATGGCCCAAGTATGGCCTATAAATGAGTTAGGTATGGGCCAAGTCTTGTCTATAATTGAGTTAAGTATGGCACAAGTATGGCCTATAAATGAGTTATGTATGGCCCAAGTCTTGTCTATAAATGAGTTAAGTATGGCCCAAGTATGGCCTATAAATGAGTTAGGTATGGCCCAAGTCTTGTCTATAAATAAGTTAATTATCGCCCAAGTCTTGTCCATAAATAAGTTAATTATTTGCCAAGTCTTGTCTATAAATGAGTTAGGTATGGCCCAAGTATGGCCTAAAAAATGAGTTAGGTATGGCCCAAGTCTTGTCTATAAATGAGTTAAGTATGGCCCAAGTATGGCCTATAAATGAGTTATGTATGGCCCAAGTCTTGTCTATAGATGAGTTAAGTATGGCCAAAGTATGGCCTATAAATGAGTTAGGTATGGCCCAAGTCTTGTCTATAAATGAGTTAAGTATGGCACAAGTATGGCCTATAAATGAGTTAAGTATGGACCAAGTCTTGTCTATAAATGAGTTAAGTATGGCCCAAGTATGGCCAATAAATGAGTTAAGTTTGGCCCATGTATGGCCTATAAATGAGTTAGGTATGGCCCAAGTCTTGTCTATAAATGAGTTAAGTATGGCCCAAGTATGGCCTATAAATGAGTTATGTATGGCCCAAGTATGGCCTATTAATGAGTTAGGTATGGCCCAAGTCTTGTCTATAATTGAGTTAAGTATGGCACAAGTATGGCCTATAAATGAGTTAAGTATGGCCCAATTCTTGTCTATAAATGAGTTAAGTATGGCCCAAGTATGGCCTATAAATGAGTTAGGTATGGCCCAAGTCTTGTCTATAAATAAGTTAATTATTTGCCAAGTCTTGTCTATAAATGAGTTAGGTATGGCCCAAGTATGGCCTATAAATGAGTTAGGTATGGCCCAAGTCTTGTCTATAAATGAGTTAAGTATGGCCCAAGTATGGCCTATAAATGAGTTAAGTATGGCCCCAGTATGGCCTATACATGAGTTAAGTATGGCCCAAGTATTGTCTATAAATGAGTTAGGTATGGCCCCAGTATGGCCTATAAATGAGTTAGGTATGGCCCAAGTCTTGTCTATAAATGAGTTAAGTATGGCCCAAGTATGGCCAATAAATGAGTTAAGTATGGCCCAAGTATGGCCTATAAATGAGTTAGGTATGGCCCAAGTATGGCCAATAAATGAGTTAAGTATGGCCCAAGTATGGCCTATAAATGAGTTAGGTATTGCCCAAGTCTTGTCTATAAATGAGTTAAGTATGGCCCAAGTATGGCCTATAAATGAGTTAGGTATGGCCCAAGAATGGCCTATAAATGAGTTAAGTATGGCCCAAGTCTTGTCTATAAATGAGTTAAGTATGGCCCAAGTATGGCCTATAAATGAGTTAAGTATGGCCCAAGTCTTGTCTATAAATGAGTTAGGTATGGCCCAAGTATGGCCTATGAATGAGTTAGGTATTGTCCAAGTCTTGTCTATAATGAGTTAAGTATGGCCCAAGTATGGCCAATAAATGAGTTAAATATGGCCCAAGTATGGCCTATAAATGAGTTAGGTATGGCCCAAGTCTTGTCTATAAATGAGTTAAGTATGGCCCAAGTATGGCCTATAAATGAGTTATGTATGGCCCAAGTATGGCCTATAAATGAGTTAGGTATGGCCCAAGTCTTGTCTATAAATGAGTTAAGTATAACCCAAGTATGGCCTATAAATGGGTTAAGTATGGCCCAAGTATGGCCTATAAATGTGTTAGGTATGGCCCAAGTCTTGTCTATAATTGAGTTAAGTATGGCACAAGTATGGCCTATAAATGAGTTAAGTATGGCCCAATTCTTGTCTATAAATGAGTTAAGTATGGCCCAAGTATGGCCTATAAATGAGTTAGGTATGGCCCAAGTCTTGTCTATAAATAAGTTAATTATTGCCCAAGTCTTGTCCATAAATAAGTTAATTATTTGCCAAGTCTTGTCTATAAATGAGTTAGGTATGGCCCAAGTATGGCCTATAAATGAGTTAGGTATGGCCCAAGTCTTGTCTATAAATGAGTTAAGTATGGCCCAAGTATGGCCTATAAATAAGTTAAGTATGGCCCAAGTATGGCCTATACATGAGTTAGGTATGGCCCAAGTATTGTCTATAAATGAGTTAGGTATGGCCCAAGTATGGCCTATAAATGAGTTAGGTATGGCCCAAGTCTTGTCTATAAATGAGTAAAGTATGGCACAAGTATGGCCTATAAATGAGTTAAGTATGGCCCAAGTCTTGTCTATAAATGAGTTAAGTATGGCCCAAGTATGGCCTATAAATGAGTTAGGTATGGTCCAAGTCTTGTCTATAAATGAGTTAAGTATGGCCCAAGTATGGCCAATAAATGAGTTAAGTATGGCCCAAGTATGGCCTATAAATGAGTTAAGTATGGCCCAAGTATGGCCAATAAATGAGTTAAGTATGGCCCAAGTATGGCCTATAAATGAGTTAGGTATGGCCCAAGTCTTGTCTATAAATGAGTTAAGTATGGCCCAAGTATGGCCTATAAATGAGTTATGTATGGCCCAAGTATGGCCTATAAATGAGTTAAGTATGGCCCAAGTATGACCTATAAATGAGTTATGTATGGCCCAAGTCTTGTCTATAATTGAGTTAAGTATGGCACAAGTATGGCCTATAAATGAGTTATGTATGGCCCAAGTCTTGTCTATAAATGAGTTAAGTATGGCCCAAGTATGGCCTATAAATGAGTTAGGTATGGCCCAAGTCTTGTCTATAAATAAGTTAATTATTGCCCAAGTCTTGTCCATAAATAAGTTAATTATTTGCCAAGTCTTGTCTATAAATGAGTTAGGTATGGCCCAAGTATGGCCTATAAATGAGATAGGTATGGCCCAAGTCTTGTCTATAAATGAGTTAAGTATGGCCCAAGTATGGCCTATTAATGAGTTATGTATGGCCCAAGTCTTGTCTATAGATGAGTTAAGTATGGCCCAAGTATGGCCTATAAATTAGTTAGGTATGGCCCAAGTCTTGTCTATAAATGAGTTAAGTATGGCACAAGTATGGCCTATAAATGAGTTAAGTATGGACCAAGTCTTGTCTATAAATGAGTTAAGTATGGCCCAAGTATGGCCTATAAATAAGTTAATTATTTGCCAATTCTTGTCTATAAATGAGTTAAGTATGGCCCAAGTCTTGTCTATAAATGAGTTAGGTATGGCCCAAGTATGGCCTATGAATGAGTTAGGTATTATCCAAGTCTTGTCTATAAATAAATTAAGTATGGCCCAAGTATGGCCAATAAATGAGTTAAGTTTGGCCCATGTATGGCCTATAAATGAGTTAGGTATGGCCCAAGTCTTGTCTATAAATGAGTTAAGTATGGCCCAAGTATGGCCTATAAATGAGTTATGTATGGCCCAAGTATGGCCTATAAATGAGTTAGGTATGGCCCAAGTCTTGTCTATAATTGAGTTAAGTATGGCACAAGTATGGCCTATAAATGAGTTAAGTATGGCCCAATTCTTGTCTATAAATGAGTTAAGTATGGCCCAAGTATGGCCTATAAATGAGTTAGGTATGGCCCAAGTCTTGTCTATAAATAAGTTAATTATTTGCCAAGTCTTGTCTATAAATGAGTTAGGTATGGCCCAAGTATGGCCTATAAATGAGTTAGGTATGGCCCAAGTCTTGTCTATAAATGAGTTAAGTATGGCCCAAGTATGGCCTATAAATGAGTTAAGTATGGCCCAAGTATGGCCTATACATGAGTTAAGTATGGCCCAAGTATTGTCTATAAATGAGTTAGGTATGGCCCAAAAATGGCCTATAAATGAGTTAGGTATGGCCCAAGTCTTGTCTATAAATGAGTTAAGTATGGCACAAGTATGGCCTATAAATGAGTTAAGTATGGCCCAAGTCTTGTCTATAAATGAGTTAAGTATGGCCCAAGTATGGCCAATAAATGAGTTAGGTATGGCCCAAGTCTTGTCTATATATGAGTTAAGTATGGCCCAAGTATGGCCTATAAATGAGTTATGTATGGCCCAAGTCTTGTCTATAGATGAGTTAAGTATGGCCCAAGTATGGCCTATAAATGAGTTAGGTATGGCCCAAGTCTTGTCTATAAATGAGTTAAGTATGGCACAAGTATGGCCTATAAATGAGTTAAGTATGGACCAAGTCTTGTCTATAACTGAGTTAAGTATGGCCCAAGTATGGCCTATAAATAAGTTAATTATTTGCCAAGTCTTGTCTATAAATGAGTTAGGTATGGCCCAAGTATGGCCTATAAATGAGTTAAGTATGGCCCAAGTCTTGTCTATAAATGAGTTAGGTATGGCCCAAGTATGGCCTATGAATGAGTTAGGTATTGTCCAAGTCTTGTCTATAAATGAGTTAAGTATGGCCCAAGTATGGCCAATAAATGAGTTAAGTTTGGCCCATGTATGGCCTATAAATGAGTTAGGTATGGCCCAAGTCTTGTCTATAAATGAGTTAAGTATGGCCCAAGTATGGCCTATAAATGAGTTATGTATGGCCCAAGTATGGCCTATAAATGAGTTAGGTATGGCCCAAGTCTTGTCTATAAATGAGTAAAGTATGGCACAAGTATGGCCTATAAATGAGTTAGGTATGGCCCAAGTCTTGTCTATAAATGAGTTAAGTATGGCCCAAGTATGGCCTATAAATGAGTTAGGTATGGTCCAAGTCTTGTCTATAAATGAGTTAAGTATGGCCCAAGTATGGCCAATAAATGAGTTAAGTATGGCCCAAGTATGGCCTATAAATGAGTTAAGTATGGCCCAAGTATGGCCAATAAATGAGTTAAGTATGGCCCAAGTATGGCCTATAAAAGAGTTAGGTATGGCCCAAGTCTTGTCTATAAATGAGTTAAGTATGGCCCAAGTATGGCCTATAAATGAGTTATGTATGGCCCAAGTATGGCCTATAAATGAGTTAAGTATGGCCCAAGTATGACCTATAAATGAGTTATGTATGGCCCAAGTCTTGTCTATAATTGAGTTAAGTATGGCACAAGTATGGCCTATAAATGAGTTATGTATGGCCCAAGTCTTGTCTATAAATGAGTTAAGTATGGCCCAAGTATGGCCTATAAATGAGTTAGGTATGGCCCAAGTCTTGTCTATAAATAAGTTAATTATTGCCCAAGTCTTGTCCATAAATAAGTTAATTATTTGCCAAGTCTTGTCTATAAATGAGTTAGGTATGGCCCAAGTATGGCCTATAAATGAGATAGGTATGGCCCAAGTCTTGTCTATAAATGAGTTAAGTATGGCCCAAGTATGGCCTATTAATGAGTTAGGTATGGCCCAAGTCTTGTCTATAGATGAGTTAAGTATCGCCCAAGTATGGCCTATAAATGAGTTAGGTATGTCCCAAGTCTTGTCTATAAATGAGTTAAGTATGGCACAAGTATGGCCTATAAATGAGTTAAGTATGGACCAAGTCTTGTCTATAAATGAGTTAAGTATGGCCCAAGTATGGCCTATAAATAAGTTAATTATTTAATTTTGTCTAATGAGTTATATGGCCCAAGTCTTGTCTATAAATGAGTTAGGTATGGCCCAAGTATGGCCTATGAATGAGTTAGGTATTATCCAAGTCTTGTCTATAAATGAATTAAGTATGGCCCAAGTATGGCCAATAAATGAGTTAAGTTTGGCCCATGTATGGCCTATAAATGAGTTAGGTATGGCCCAAGTCTTGTCTATAAATGAGTTAAGTATGGCCCAAGTATGGCCTATAAATGAGTTATGTATGGCCCAAGTATGGCCTATAAATGAGTTAGGTATGGCCCAAGTCTTGTCTATAATTGAGTTAAGTATGGCACAAGTATGGCCTATAAATGAGTTAAGTATGGCCCAAGTCTTGTCTATAAATGAGTTAAGTATGGCCCAAGTATGGCCTATAAATGAGTTAGGTATGGCCCAAGTCTTGTCTATAAATAAGTTAATTATTTGCCAAGTCTTGTCTATAAATGAGTTAGGTATGGCCCAAGTATGGCCTATAAATGAGTTAGGTATGGCCCAAGTCTTGTCTATAAATGAGTTAAGTATGGCCCAAGTATGGCCTATAAATGAGTTAAGTATGGCCCAAGTATGGCCTATACATGAGTTAAGTATGGCCCAAGTATTGTCTATAAATGAGTTAGGTATGGCCCAAGAATGGCCTATAAATGAGTTAGGTATGGCCCAAGTCTTGTCTATAAATGAGTTAAGTATGGCACAAGTATGGCCTATAAATGAGTTAAGTATGGCCCAAGTCTTGTCTATAAATGAGTTAAGTATGGCCCAAGTATGGCCAATAAATGAGTTAGGTATGGCCCAAGTCTTGTCTATATATGAGTTAAGTATGGCCCAAGTATGGCCTATAAATGAGTTATGTATGGCCCAAGTCTTGTCTATAGATGAGTTAAGTATGGCCCAAGTATGGCCTATAAATGAGCTAGGTATGGCCCAAGTCTTGTCTATAAATGAGTTAAGTATGGCACAAGTATGGCCTATAAATGAGTTAAGTATGGACCAAGTCTTGTCTATAACTGAGTTAAGTATGGCCCAAGTATGGCCTATAAATAAGTTAATTATTTGCCAAGTCTTGTCTATAAATGAGTTAGGTATGGCCCAAGTATGGCCTATAAATGAGTTAAGTATGGCCCAAGTCTTGTCTATAAATGAGTTAGGTATGGCCCAAGTATGGCCTATGAATGAGTTAGGTATTGTCCAAGTCTTGTCTATAAATGAGTTAAGTATGGCCCAAGTATGGCCAATAAATGAGTTAAGTTTGGCCCATGTATGGCCTATAAATGAGTTAGGTATGGCCCAAGTCTTGTCTATAAATGAGTTAAGTATGGCCCAAGTATGGCCTATAAATGAGTTATGTATGGCCCAAGTATGGCCTATAAATGAGTTAGGTATGGCCCAAGTCTTGTCTATAATTGAGTTAAGTATGGCACAAGTATGGCCTATAAATGAGTTAGGTATGGCCCAAGTCTTGTCTATAAATAAGTTAATTATTTGCCAAGTCTTGTCTATAAATGAGTTAGGTATGGCCCAAGTATGGCCTATAAATGAGTTAGGTATGGCCCAAGTCTTGTCTATAAATGAGTTAAGTATGGCCCAAGTATGGCCTATAAATGAGTTAAGTATGGCCCAAGTATGGCCTATACATGAGTTAAGTATGGCCCAAGTATTGTCTATAAATGAGTTAGGTATGGCCCAAGTATGGCCTATAAATGAGTTAGGTATGGCCCAAGTCTTGTCTATAAATGAGTTAAGCTATGGCACAAGTATGGCCTATAAATGAGTTAAGTATGGCCCAAGTCTTGTCTATAAATGAGTTAAGTATGGCCCAAGTATGGCCAATAAATGAGTTAGGTATGGCCCAAGTCTTGTCTATTAATGAGTTAAGTATGGCCCAAGTATGGCCTATAAATGAGTTATGTATGGCCCAAGTCTTGTCTATAGATGAGTAGTATGGCCCAAGTATGGCCTATAAATGAGTTAGGTATGGCCCAAGTCTTGTCTATAAATGAGTTAACTATGGCACAAGTATGGCCTATAAATGAGTTAAGTATGGACCAAGTCTTGTCTATAAATGAGTTAAGTATGGCCCAAGTATGGCCTATAAATAAGTTAATTATTTGCCAAGTCTTGTCTATAAATGAGTTAGGTATGGCCCAAGTATGGCCTATAAATGAGTTAAGTATGGCCCAAGTCTTGTCTATAAATGAGTTAGGTATGGCCCAAGTATGGCCTATGAATGAGTTAGGTATTGTCCAAGTCTTGTCTATAAATGAGTTAAGTATGGCCCAAGTATGACCAATAAATGAGTTAAGTTTGGCCCATGTATGGCCTATAAATGAGTTAGGTATGGCCCAAGTTTTGTCTATAAATGAGTTAAGTATGGCCCAAGTATGGCCTATAAATGAGTTATGTATGGCCCAAGTATGGCCTATAAATGAGTTAGGTATGGCCCAAGTCTTGTCTATAATTGAGTTAAGTATGGCACAAGTATGGCCTATAAATGAGTTAAGTATGGCCCAATTCTTGTCTATAAATGAGTTAAGTATGGCCCAAGTATGGCCTATAAATGAGTTAGGTATGGCCCAAGTCTTGTCTATAAATGAGTTAAGTATGGCCCAAGTATGGCCTATAATTGAGTTAAGTATGGCCCAAGTATGGCCTATAAATGAGTTAGGTATGGCCCAAGTCTTGTCTATAAATGAGTTAGGTATGGCCCAAGTATGGCCTATAAATGAGTTAGGTATGGCCCAAGTCTTGTCTATAATTGAGTTAAGTATGGCACAAGTATGGCCTATAAATGAGTTAAGTATGGCCCAATTGTTGTCTATAAATGAGTTAAGTATGGCCCAAGTATGGCCTATAAATGAGTTAGGTATGGCCCAAGTCTTGTCTATAAATAAGTTAATTATTTGCCAAGTCTTGTCTATAAATGAGTTAGGTATGGCCCAAGTATGGCCTATAAATGAGTTAGGTATGGCCCAAGTCTTGTCTATAAATGAGTTAAGTATGGCCTATAAATGAGTTAAGTAAGGCCCAAGTATGGCCTATAAATGAGTTAGGTATGGCCCAAGTCTTGTCTATAAATGAGTTAGGTATGGCCCAAGTATGGCCTATAAATGAGTTAGGTATGGCCCAAGTCTTGTCTATAAATGAGTTAAGTATGGCCCAAGTATGGCCTATAAATGAGTTAAGTATGGCCCAAGTCTTGTCTATAAATGAGTTAAGTGTGGCCCAAGTATGGCCTATAAATGAGTTAGGTATGGTCCAAGTCTTGTCTATAAATGAGTTAAGTATGGCCCAAGTATGGCCAATAAATGAGTTAAGTATGGCCCAAGTATGGCCTATAAATGAGTTAAGTATGGCCCAAGTATGGCCAATAAATGAGTTAAGTATGGCCCAAGTATGGCCTATAAATGAGTTAGGTATGGCCCAAGTCTTGTCTATAAATGAGTTAAGTATGGCCCAAGTATGGCCTATAAATGAGTTATGTATGGCCCAAGTATGGCCTATAAATGAGTTAAGTATGGCCCAAGTATGACCTATAAATGAGTTAGGTATGGCCCAAGTCTTGTCTATAATTAAGTATGGCACAAGTATGGCCTATAAATGAGTTATGTATGGCCCAAGTATGGCCTATAAATGAGTTAGGTATGGCCCAAGTCTTTTCTATAAATAAGTTAATTATTGCTCAAGTCTTGTCCATAAATTAGTTAAGTATGGCCCAAGTCTTGTCTATAAATGAGTTAAGTATGGCCCAAGTATGGCCTATAAATGAGTTAGGTATGGCCCAATTCTTGTCTATAAATGAGTTAAGTATGGCACAAGTATGGCCTATAAATGAGTTAAGTATGGACCAAGTCTTGTCTATAAATGAGTTAAGTATGGCCCAAGTATGGCCTATAAATGAGTTAGGTATGGCCCAAGTCTTGTCTATAAATAAGTTAATTATTGCCCAAGTCTTGTCTATAAATGAGTTAGGTATGGCCCAAGTATGGCCTATAAATGAGTTAGGTATGGCCCAAGTCTTGTCTATAAATGAGTTAAGTATGGCCCAAGTATGGCCTATTAAAGAGTTAAGTATGGCCCAAGTATGGCCTATAAATGAGTTAGGTATGGCCCAAGTCTTGTCTATAAATGAGTTAAGTATGGCCCATGTATGGCCTATAAATGAGTTAGGTATGGCCCAAGTCTTGTCTATAAATGAGTTAAGTATGGCCCAAGTATGGCCTATAAATGAGTTAAGTATGGCCCAAGTATGGCCTATTAAAGAGTTAAGTATGGCCCAAGTATGGCCTATAAATGAGTTAGGTATGGCCCAAGTCTTGTCTATAAATGAGTTAGGTATGGCCCAAGTATGGCCTATAAATGAGTTAGGTATGGCCCAAGTCTTGTCTATAAATGAGTTAAGTATGGCCCAAGTATGGCCTATAAATGAGTTAAGTATGGCCCAAGTATGGCCTATACATGAGTTAAGTATGGCCCAAGTATTGTCTATAAATGAGTTAGGTATGGCCCAAGTATGGCCTATAAATGAGTTAGGTATGGCCCAAGTCTTGTCTATAAATGAGTTAAGTATGGCACAAGTATGGCCTATAAATGAGTTAAGTATGGCCCAAGTCTTGTCTATAAATGAGTTAAGTATGGCCCAAGTATGGCCAATAAATGAGTTAGGTATGGCCCAAGTCTTGTCTATTAATGAGTTAAGTATGGCCCAAGTATGGCCTATAAATGAGTTATGTATGGCCCAAGTCTTGTCTATAGATAAGTATGGCCCAAGTATGGCCTATAAATGAGTTAGGTATGGCCCAAGTCTTGTCTATAAATGAGTTAACTATGGCACAAGTATGGCCTATAAATGAGTTAAGTATGGACCAAGTCTTGTCTATAAATGAGTTAAGTATGGCCCAAGTATGGCCTATAAATAAGTTAATTATTTGCCAAGTCTTGTCTATAAATGAGTTAGGTATGGCCCAAGTATGGCCTATAAATGAGTTAAGTATGGCCCAAGTCTTGTCTATAAATGAGTTAGGTATGGCCCAAGTATGGCCTATGAATGAGTTAGGTATTGTCCAAGTCTTGTCTATAAATGAGTTAAGTATGGCCCAAGTATGGCCAATAAATGAGTTAAGTTTGGCCCATGTATGGCCTATAAATGAGTTAGGTATGGCCCAAGTTTTGTCTATAAATGAGTTAAGTATGGCCCAAGTATGGCCTATAAATGAGTTATGTATGGCCCAAGTATGGCCTATAAATGAGTTAGGTATGGCCCAAGTCTTGTCTATAATTGAGTTAAGTATGGCACAAGTATGGCCTATAAATGAGTTAAGTATGGCCCAATTCTTGTCTATAAATGAGTTAAGTATGGCCCAAGTATGGCCTATAAATGAGTTAGGTATGGCCCAAGTCTTGTCTATAAATGAGTTAAGTATGGCCCAAGTATGGCCTATAATTGAGTTAAGTATGGCCCAAGTATGGCCTATAAATGAGTTAGGTATGGCCCAAGTCTTGTCTATAAATGAGTTAGGTATGGCCCAAGTATGGCCTATAAATGAGTTAGGTATGGCCCAAGTCTTGTCTATAATTGAGTTAAGTATGGCACAAGTATGGCCTATAAATGAGTTAAGTATGGCCCAATTGTTGTCTATAAATGAGTTAAGTATGGCCCAAGTATGGCCTATAAATGAGTTAGGTATGGCCCAAGTCTTGTCTATAAATAAGTTAATTATTTGCCAAGTCTTGTCTATAAATGAGTTAGGTATGGCCCAAGTATGGCCTATAAATGAGTTAGGTATGGCCCAAGTCTTGTCTATAAATGAGTTAAGTATGGCCTATAAATGAGTTAAGTAAGGCCCAAGTATGGCCTATAAATGAGTTAGGTATGGCCCAAGTCTTGTCTATAAATGAGTTAGGTATGGCCCAAGTATGGCCTATAAATGAGTTAGGTATGGCCCAAGTCTTGTCTATAAATGAGTTAAGTATGGCCCAAGTATGGCCTATAAATGAGTTAAGTATGGCCCAAGTCTTGTCTATAAATGAGTTAAGTGTGGCCCAAGTATGGCCTATAAATGAGTTAGGTATGGTCCAAGTCTTGTCTATAAATGAGTTAAGTATGGCCCAAGTATGGCCAATAAATGAGTTAAGTATGGCCCAAGTATGGCCTATAAATGAGTTAAGTATGGCCCAAGTATGGCCAATAAATGAGTTAAGTATGGCCCAAGTATGGCCTATAAATGAGTTAGGTATGGCTCAAGTCTTGTCTATAAATGAGTTAAGTATGGCCCAAGTATGGCCTATAAATGAGTTATGTATGGCCCAAGTATGGCCTATAAATGAGTTAAGTATGGCCCAAGTATGACCTATAAATGAGTTAGGTATGGCCCAAGTCTTGTCTATAATTAAGTATGGCACAAGTATGGCCTATAAATGAGTTATGTATGGCCCAAGTATGGCCTATAAATGAGTTAGGTATGGCCCAAGTCTTTTCTATAAATAAGTTAATTATTGCTCAAGTCTTGTCCATAAATTAGTTAAGTATGGCCCAAGTCTTGTCTATAAATGAGTTAAGTATGGCCCAAGTATGGCCTATAAATGAGTTAGGTATGGCCCAATTCTTGTCTATAAATGAGTTAAGTATGGCACAAGTATGGCCTATAAATGAGTTAAGTATGGACCAAGTCTTGTCTATAAATGAGTTAAGTATGGCCCAAGTATGGCCTATAAATGAGTTAGGTATGGCCCAAGTCTTGTCTATAAATAAGTTAATTATTGCCCAAGTCTTGTCTATAAATGAGTTAGGTATGGCCCAAGTATGGCCTATAAATGAGTTAGGTATGGCCCAAGTCTTGTCTATAAATGAGTTAAGTATGGCCCAAGTATGGCCTATTAAAGAGTTAAGTATGGCCCAAGTATGGCCTATAAATGAGTTAGGTATGGCCCAAGTCTTGTCTATAAATGAGTTAAGTATGGCCCATGTATGGCCTATAAATGGGTTACGTATGGCCCAAGTATGGCCTATAAATGAGTTAGGTATGGCCCAAGTCTTGTCTATAAATGAGTTAAGTATGGTCCAAGTATGGCCTATACATGAGTTAAGTATGGCCCAAGTATTGTCTATACTTGTTTCCATTTCTCGCCAACTAATAAATAATTCATTTTTTTTTAAATATATTTTAAATTGTATTCTAAATATTTAAACCCTTTATGTCACTATGACAGTATACCTGTTGCTCATATGTTAGGTGTGGTGAAACCTGTTACTGAAAGGATAACTCAACACATTATTTAACAGCAACATTACTCCAGATTTTTATTAATATTATTAAATTAAAAAGTTTATTATTAAACTTTGAGGTATTTTCTCTGATTTTTTTAAAGTATAGACTTATTGTTGTCAATTTTCTCATGTCCATTAAGTGATCAAATATGTTTATAACACGGATGAATTATTTTCGCAAAATAAAATTTATGTCTACGACAAATTTTTTTCTTTCTTGTTTATACAAAAAATGCCAGGAATGTTCTACAGGAAAACCGACACATATTTCACCCCATTGTATGACAATAAGAAAACTGTGGATGTGGTGAAAAATATAGATTAGGTGAAAACTATATATTAGGTGTAAAGTGTAGATGTGGTGAAAACTATAGATTAGGTGAAAACAAAGAGATGTGGTGAAAACTGTAGATGTGGTGAATACTATAGATTAAGTGAAAACTGTAGATGTGGTGAAAACTCTAGATGTGGTGAAAACAGTAGATGTGGTGAAAAATATATATTAGGTGTAAACCGTAAATGTGATGAAAGCTATAGATTAGGTGAAAACAAAGATGTGTTGAAAACTGTAGATGTGGTGAAAACTATAGATTAAGTGAAAACTGTAGATGTGGTGAAAACTGTAGATGTGGTGAAAACTATATATTAGGTGAAATCTATAGATGTGTTGAAAACTGTAGATGTGGTGAAAACTATAGATGTTGTGAAAACTATAGATTAGGTGAAAACTATAGATGTGTTGAAAACTGTAGATGTGGTGAAAACTATAGATGTGGTGAAAACTATAGGTGTGGTGAAATCTATAGGTGTGGCGAAAACTATAGATTAGGGGAAAGCTGTAGATGTGGTGAAAACTATAGGTTAGGTGAAAACAAAGATGTGGTTAAAACTGTAGATGTGGTGAAAACTCTAGATGTGGTGAAAACTCTAGATGTGGTGAAAACTGTAGATGTGGTGAAAACTATATATTAGGTGTAAACTGTAGATGTGATGAAAGCTATAGATGTGGTGAAAACTATAGATTAGGTGAAAACTATAGATGTGGTGAAAACTATATATTAGGTGAAAACCGTAGATGTGGTGAAAACTATATATTAGGTGTAAACTGTAGATGTGATGAAAGCTATAAATGTGGTGAAAGCTATAGATGTGGTGAAAACTATAGATTAGGTGAAAACTATAGATGTGGCGAAAACAATATATATTAGGTGAAAACTGTAGATGTGGTGAAAACTATATATTAGGTGTAAACTGTAGATGTGATGAAAGCTATTGATGTGGTTAAAGCTATAGATGTGGTGAAAACTATAGATTAGGTGAAAACAAAGATGTGTTGAAAACTGTAGATGTGGTGGAAACTGTAGATGTGGTGAAAACTATAGATTAGGTGAAAACAAAGATTTGGTGAAAATATAGATTAAGTGAAAACTGTAGATGTGGTGAAAACTGTAGATGTGGTGAAAACTTTATATTAGGTGAAAACTATAGATGTGGTGAAAACTATAGATTAGGTGAAAACTATAGATTAGGTGAAAACAAAGATGTGGTGACAACTGTAGATGTGGTGAGAAATATATATTAGGTGAAAACTGTAGATGTGGTGAAAACTATAGATTATATGAAAACTAAAGATGTGGTGAGAACTATAAATTAGGTGAAAACTGTAGATGTGGGAAAAACTGTAGATGAAGTAAATGCTTTCCAGTCCGTGAGAACTGTGACAAGAGAATACAAAATTCTCAGAACAAACATTGTTGCTGCAGAAATAAATGTATTTGTCCTTTTTATTTACACCATTCTCTTTTCTTTTTTAACACACATCTACAACATAAATATATGAAACAAATGAGTCCAAGCACTATTGGGACACTGCCCAAACCGATGGCCCACTTATAGGATTTCATTTGGCACCACGAGTCACAGTGGTCAGTTTGTATTTCAGGATTCTCTCGAACTGTGTGACTTGGCCAGGTGGTACTTAAATTTGGGTCTTTTGTATCATCTTTCTGACTGTTAAGAGTTATGGTAACATTATTTTCCAGAATGGGGTTAACCAGTTTAACTTTAAAATCTACAGAACATATGAAGTACCCAGTTGACTTGTTTTGGCTTTCATCGTCTGTTTTCTCTGACTTCTTAAGGAACTCTGTGTCGCATTCGGACTTTAATAAGCACAAGCACCTATAGAATTTTTTTTTGTTGTTATGGAAAAGAAAAAGAAAAAAAATTAGGTTTAAAAAAGATATATAAATAATAAAAAAAAAAGTAATTGTTTCATATATAAACTCCATTCATATGCTTTAAGTGGCGCACTTCTGTCAAATGTACACCCCCAGCGTGTCGCGCGGCACAAAACGTTTGCCTACTTACCCGCCCCCCCCCACCCCGGGGTTCTAGCCCTAGACAGCAGGTAAGAAAGACATGATTTTTAACTAAGCATTTTATTTTTGATAAAAAAAAATGTTCTAACCATCTCCTCCCCCCCCCGCACAAATTTGCCCCTTTAAATCCCCCCCGCACAAATTTGCCCCTTTAAATCCCCCCCCGCACAAATTTGCCCCTTTAAATCCCCCCCCGCACAAATTTGCCCCTTTAAATCCCCCCCGCACAAATTTGCCCCTTTAAATCCCCCCCCGCACAAATTTGCCCCTTTAAAATCCCCCCCCGCACAAATTTGCCCCTTTAAATCCCCCGCACAAATTTGCCCCTTTAAATCCCCCCCCCCGCACAAATTCGCCCCTTTAAATCCCCCCCGCACAAATTTGCCCCTTTAAATCCCCCCCGCACAAATTTGCCCCTTTAAATCCCCCCCCCACCACCACCACCATCTCTTCTTGTCTACGATTTTTACAACCCAGGCAAACAGTTACATTACACAACGTGGAGCCACAAAACACAATGATAGATGAATGAAGCTTTCAAACTCTACCTGTGCTCACACAGGTGGTCAATATAAGCAAATGAACTAATAGTCGACTGTTGTTATTTAAAACAAATGACCGGAAATGTCATATTGACATTTAGCCATTTGGATCAATTCATAATGAACATTTTCCCTCAGACATATGCCTCATTTTGGGCATCGTAGAATCAGAGACGTAGCTAGCTTTTGTGCTGTAAATTAATTGGCACTGACGTGTAAATACCATATAATCTAAAAATATTTTATACTATGCATTAACAATGTTACTGTAACATTTTGCATTAGTGTTTCAGCCAATACACAGTCTCGTAATTTAGGTATAAACTGTATTGCTAACTGTGATGGCTATTGAAGAGGGGTGAGAGGGGAAAGATAGTAATGGTAGCAGGACCGCTCCGAGCTTGTCTTCCGCCCGGGTCAAAACATATTTTCGCAGTAAAACAACATGATCATAATCATGTTGACTAATAAGAAAGATGTTTAAAGAAATTTTACCTTTCAACTGAAATGAGACGACTAATTAGTAGCGTGACTGTGTGTGTTTGTGTAATTGAATTGAGATGACTAATTAGTAGCGTGACTGTGTGTGTGTTTGTGTAATTGAATTGAGATGATTAATTAGTAGCGTGACTGTGTGTGTGTTTGTGTAATTGAATTGAGATGACTAATTAGTAGCGTGACTGTGTGTGTTTGTGTAATTGAATTGAGATGACTAATTAGTAGCGTGACTGTGTGTTTGTGTAATTGAATTGAGATGACTAATTAGTAGCGTGACTGTGTGTGTGTTTGTGTAATTGAATTGAGATGACTAATTAGTAGCGTGACTGTGTGTGTTTGTGTAATTGAATTTAGACGACTAATTAGTAGCGTGACTTTGTGTGTTTGTGTAATTAAAATTAAGATGACTAATTAGTAGCGTGACTTTGTGTGTTTGTGTAATTGAATTTAGACGACTAATTAGTAGCGTGACTGTGTGTGTGTTTGTGTAATTGAATTGAGATGACTAATTAGTAGCGTGACTGTGTGTGTTTGTGTAATTGAATTTAGACGACTAATTAGTAGCGTGACTTTGTGTGTTTGTGTGATTAAAATTAAGATGACTAATTAGTAGCGTGACTTTGTGTGTTTGTGTAATTGAATTTAGACGACTAATTAGTAGCGTGACTGTGTGTGTTTGTATAATTGAATTGAGATGACTAATTAGTAGCGTGACTGTGTGTGTTTGTGTAATTGAATTTAGACGACTAATTAGTAGCGTGACTTTGTGTGTTTGTGTAATTAAAATTAAGATGACTAATTAGTAGCGTGACTTTGTGTGTTTGTGTAATTGAATTTAGACGACTAATTAGTAGCGTGACTGTGTGTGTGTTTGTGTAATTGAATTAAGATGACTAATTAGTAGTGTGTGTGTTTGTGTTTGTGTTTGTTTGTGTGTTTGTGAGTACGTACCGGCATGTGTGTATGGGATTGTTGTGCCCCCAAGAAAGTAAAATAATTCGAATTGTCGGGGGGGGGGGATCAGTGGTGGACTGGTGATAGAATTATATCATTGAATATGTGCCTGGGTGCTTGTGTAGTGAATGAATGACCATGGGTACCAGCAGTTGATGACCAGCTTTAGCTGAGATAGTCATAGTATGTCCCTCGTAGGGAGAGGTGCATTAGTGCTATAGGAGATAGCTACAGTAGTAATGTTTTATTCAAGCGTGTATTTAAAGACTTTTCTAGTATTATATATCGAGTAGGAGTTTTTGTAAATAATTATCACGTACAGAGTTTCTGTGTTACTTCTAATAGCCCAAGATTGTGTGCACGTGACAGTTTCGGGCTTCGTCATAAAAGGAAGTTTTTTAAAGTAAATATAAGTTCCCTTAGGTCCCTGATGGTTTGTATAATAACAATGAAACTGAATTCTTGGTCTTGTAAAAACATTTACGAAAGAAAATGGGCTACTAAGGGAAAAGTTAGATGTCTTAATCAGTGGTGTCACTGGGGGGGGGTGCGGGTGACACCATTTTATTGGTGACATCGAAATGAACAGTTCTAAATTTCATAGCAGAATAAAATCGGGTATAGTCGGGTTTTATAATCGAGTATCTGTCACTGTATAGAGAAGTAGCACAGGGTTCCATCATGCAGACCAGTAGCTAAAGGAGCCACCATGCAGATCGTCTGCAGCTTATGTAAATGAATATAATACAAAACTGATCGGATCCGTTTAGAGTTTTTGTTTGTTTGTTTGTTTGTTGTTTTTTTTTTTTTGCAAACGTTCTAAAAAAACAAAGGACGCATGTAGTCAAGTGGTTTCATAATATTAGAGACGTAGTTTACAAACACAGTTTAATGAAAATAATATACATCTTTCTGAAATACAGTCAGTAATACTATCTTTCTTGTCTCTAAAGTATTTTTAATTAAATTCTCTAAGGTCTAGTGCAGAAAAATTCGAAATATGTACCATTGCTTTTGGTGTTAGTTTTGAGAGGAAAGGTGGGGGAGGGGGGCTGACACCTGAAATTGACGTCAATCATTGGTTGACGTCACTGGTCTGAATAAAACAAGCGATCGAACGCGACGAAAGGGCACAGCAGAGTGCGGAGAGAGTAAAGGAGGGAGGTAGGGAAGTGAAGATTGACATCACTAAACATCAGATAACCATACTACAGTATGACATTCCAGTGAAAGATTCTCGCGAGCGAACTTCGTAGACAGAGAGGGAGAGAGAGAGAGAGAGAGAGAGGCGCCCAGTTTTGATTACAACAAGTATCATGCAGAGAATGAAAGAACTGGAGGCACAACTGAAAGCTGTTCAAGTGAAGCCCGATGTAACGAAAGAAGAAGATAGTTGAAGAGAAGTCCCATGAAGTGAAGGTCAACATAGTGAGAGTAGTAGATGAAGTGATGTCAGATTAGCACTTGAGGATGACGCAGCAGGCCATAGAGAAGAAGGAAACTGAGGGAGTGACCATAAAGAGAGAGCAGAGTGATGCAACGCAGGACGTTGGGGCGACGCTGGACAGTGAAGCGACGCAGGAGATTGAGGCGGAGCAGGACATTGAAGCGACGAAGGGCATTGAGGCGGAGCAGGAAATTAAGGAGGAATAGGACATTGAGGCGGAGCAGGACATTGAGGCGGAGCAGGACATTACGGCGGAATAGGACATTAAGGCGGAGCAGGACATTGAGGCGGAGCAGGACATTGGGGTGGAATAGGACATTGAGGCTGAGCAGGACATTGAGGCGGAGCAGGACATTGAGGCGGAGCAGGACATTACGGCGGAATAGGACATTAAGGCGGAGCAGGACATTGAGGCGGAGCAGGACATTGAGGCGGAGCAGGACATTGGGGTGGAATAGGACATTGAGGCTGAGCAGGACATTGAGGCGGAGCAGGACATTGAGGCGGAGCAGGACATTGAGGTGGAGCAGGACATTGAGGCGGAGCAGGACATTGTGGCGGAGCAGGACATTGAGGTGGAGCAGGACATTGAGACGGAGCAGGACATTGAGGCGGAGCAGGACATTGAGGCGGAGCAGGACATTGAGGCGGAATAGGACATTGAGGCGGAGCAGAACATTGAGGCGGAGCAGGACATTGAGGCGGAATAGGACATTGAGGCGGAGCAGGACACTGAGACAGTGCTGACTGAAGAAGGTGAAAGTGAGATAAGGGGTAAAGGTGACAGAGATATCGATCATAACGGAGGTATCGATCATGACGGAGGTAGAGTTGGCAAATGAGGAAGAGAAAGCGGAGAGTACAAAAGGGAGCAAAGAGTTAAAGGAGGTGAAATCTGTACTGGTGCTAAAGTTGACAAGAACGATTTCAATGTAGACCCCATAGGGTGCTGCAGAAAAATAAGACGTAAAGATGAAAAGCTTTGGTCATAATCAGAAAGGAAAGAATAAAACGAATTCTAGAACTGATCATGAAGGTCGTTGTGACAAGGAGGCAACGATACTGTCAACAGAAGCGGTAAGGCAGAGAAAACTGGTGGGGCAGATAAACGTTGTGGTGACGACTAACAAGGAACAGGTAAACCCAGCTAGTATCAAAGATCTGAACACATTACCAATAGCAAATGTGGACAAAAATCCACGGTGATCTTGGTAATTTCTATACCAGTGATATATGTCGAGAACAGTTACTTCATCACCATTGATGGGACCACTTTGATTGGCATCGATAACAAACCCAGAGAATGATTCCACATTCCAATATAGGTCCTCAGTGCATTTGTTGCGGAGAGACGGGAAAAAACGACGCAAGTATCAGAGTCAACCAGGCTACGTACCCATCGCCTGTAGCCCATCCCGTGAACTCAGCCAAAAGTCACACGCCGCCTGATTGGAAGACTCATCAGCGTAAAAATACATCAGCGTAAAAACGCATCGGAGTAAAAACGCATCCGCATAGAAACGCATCAGCGTAAAAACGGGTCAGTCGTTTTACTGCCCAGGTCTACGTCACCAGTTTCCAGTGTGTCAACTTTTCAGGCAAAATAAGGTCAACATTTTAGATTCGGGAAATGGGAGATACGGACAGCCCACAATTGTGTGTAGAGATTAGTTAGCAGGCTTCTGTTATTCCCTCTACGTGTTTTTTTTTTATTTGTTATCTCAGAATGCGCACATTACTGGCATATAGAGCCAAGCCCAGGTGTTTCAGTGCATCCCGGAAATTTCTGACAGTTATTCAGGCGTCAACGTGGGACGGGTGGCCGAGCGGTGTAGACACTCGACTGTCGACCCGAGAGTCCTGGGTTCGATCCTCAGTGATAACCATTGGAATTTTTCCAGGCGAAATATGTTTCAAAGTCGTCCCACAAGTCCACCCAGCTTTAAATGGGTACCTGACTTAAGTTGGGGGAAGTAAAGGCGGCTGGGCGTTGTGCTAACCACACAATCCCAAGGTTATAGAAACAGATGAATTCTACACTTCATCTGCCCCGATGGCCCGTTAGGGCTAAGGGAACTTTAATTATTCTGGCGTCAGCCATCAGGAGTGATAAAGTTCCACTAGGATGGAACTATTCATCACTTGTGGCCCGACAGTTCAATATAGCAGTCAATCAAACATCAGTGACATCAAAACTGACGATAACACCATAAGAAACATATTCACAACCTTGATTCCTGATTCGCATTCATTACTGAGTAGTCTTCTCGAATTATCTTCCAAGAAACTTTTTAGAACTTTCTAGGACTGTCCAATAGTAGTCCAACAAGTATAAAATCAAAGGTGACTCGAACCAACATTTCGTTTATTTATTGAAGAGTAAGAGAAGAACAAATCATAGTTAAAAGAGCAATTATTGATTTAGGCGGCATCAAGAGGATGTCTGCATCCAGCAGATGAATTTCTATGCGTGTGGACAATTTATAAAGAAAAGAGCCGGAAAGTATTCCATAAAAGCATGTCGTAAGATGTGCGAGGCCTGCAAGGAATATTTCGGCATGCCATCGGGGATTAAGACAAGTCATAGGGACCCCATTTCACATGCATATATTGCAAAAAAACTCTTGAAGGTAAGATAAATATTTTGATGCTCACTTATATGACAGTGCTTTATATTGTAGAGTTTCAATTATTTAGATCTTGTACAGTCGGAGTTACTATTCACAAAATGTTCATATATATTAATGTATCACATATATCAATATAATGAAATATATTATATGCTAATATCATATACTGTATTAAGTAATGCGTACAATTTCCTGCTTTTAAATTTATACAATTAATTTTATCTGCTATGTTACAGTTTGGTAAAGGAGAGAAAAGAATGCCATGAAGTTTGCTATCCCGCGAATTTTGGCGGCTACCGACCGACCACTCAAGCAACTGCTACTTCCGCATGGCGGATTCTACCCAATGTCACGTTGGCAAGAATGCACTTTAAATCGTTTATCCAGACATTTTTTCTTCTATTGTCACATTACCACACTGCCTCGAGCTGCCTGTTTCCACTCCGCCGAAGAGGAATCAGCCATCTTCAAGAGACAGCAGCAACAGTGGCGTAGTGATGGGGGGCAAGGGCGCCAAATGGTATATTTTACATATAATATTATATGGTTTTCGAATGAGGAGGGAGGCTATCAAAAGGTATTGTGCCCCGGGTGCGAGTTAAGCTCGCTACGCCTCTGTTGATCCAAAGCTAGTTACCTAAAATGGTATAATTTTGCCAACAAAATTACCGAAGAGACCAAGTGGGAAATGTTCATTATTTAACCACATATACTTGTTTCCTGAAGTTTGAAAGATTTCTTACCTTTTTCATGTATCGATGAAAAGAGTTTTCGATCTTCAGTGATAACCAGTGGCGTTGTGAGGTGGGGGGCAAGGGGATATCATGCCCCGGCGCTACTCACACAGGGGCGCCAAATGGTATATTTTACATATAATATTTTATGGTTTTCGAATGGGGGCGCTTAAAAGCCATTGTGCCCAGGGCGCGAGCTAAGCTCGCTACGCCACTGAGCAGCACGTCAGACAGCGAGGAAGATATTGGAGATACAGATTACGATTTCTCAGATACGGTTGAAGTGAAGAAGGCCACACTTCCCTAACCAGAAAGACATCAACTATCTGATCAGAGACCTTGATCTTACCAAGTCCAATGCTCAGCTTCTTACATCCAGGCTCAAGCAGTGGAACTTGTTGGATGAATGCGTGCAAGTCACTGATCAGAGAAAGAGTCACATAAATATTTTCCAACTTATATGCATAGTTTTAAACTTCTTGAGAAAGAACTGTGAATTAAATTGTGTCATTCATATAACTGAATTGTATGTCAAATCGTCAAATCAAATGAAGCTGCGTCAGGGAGTGGTTTTGATTTCACTGGATGTAATCAGAGAGAATGGGATCGATTATATCTATACGCTCTATGACTTTTTTTTGTTTTTATTAGATCTTTATATGTTAAATTATATTATGATATTTATTATATCATAAACTGTTTCACCTAGTTTGCCCACTTATAAGAAAGAACGTGAAATTTTCGTACAATTGACTGTTGACTTGGAGGTCCCTGGTTCGATCTCCGGTGAGGACCAATGGATATTTTTAGGTCATGGCTATAGTCCTCTCTATATCTCCCGTGGTACTTCTGTGGTCATAGTACTATCGGCTATGGTGGGGATAAAAGAAGGACACCATGAAAACAGTCTAATTAGTGATTTATAGGATCTAAGAGATTTCATCTCATACTTACAGGGACTTCCCGCTAGTGGATTATAGGATCTAAGAGATTTTGTCTCATCTCTATAGGGACTTCCCGCTAGTGGATTATAGGATCTAAGAGATTTTGTCTCATCTCTATATGGGACATTATTCACAATTGACCCAGCGGGATATTAACTTGAGTCAGGAATGTTCCTAAAATATCTTTAAAAAAAGTATTGCATGTCAAACGAGTCAGAATCTAGTTTAGGAATAGCTCAAATCATGATGTGGACCAAGCACAAGGACGTTTATTAATTAGACTATCTAATACTTAAAAGTCAATTTTTGCAAGAAGAGATTATATTATATAAATGCTTATTAACTAGAGAAAGTAATCCAATAATAACCAATATATCTAATAAAATAATAGCGATGCGGGTTCTGTGTTAAATTAAAGTAAAGAATCAATACAGTAGTTTAAAATACAGTAATGAAAAAATCGGATCTGGTCGAAACGAAAAATAACCTAGCCTATAGATCAAGCTTAAGGAGATATAACTCGTTGCAAACGTTTTGCAGGGTACAGCTAGTGTACAAATAAAAGATATGTAAAAAATTGAAATTGATACGAACTTTGTGAAAAATGTATCCTCTATTGATTGTACTGCTGATCGATTGTGTGTCGAAAATTCCAGCTCCATGGCAACTTTTCCTTGACTAAATGTTATCCATTTCAATGCGAAACCAATCACCAAAATAGTTATTAAATTCATGGTTTTCACTATCCTTCAGGAATTTCGTATTTGAGAGTACCGGGGGGAAAATAAATTTAAAACAGTTATTCTAAATTGCCAAACCATGGACAAAAAAACAAAATAAATGTATGTATACTATGAATAGAATAGAAGGTACAGACTAGCGTTACGATTCGTGAGAATGTATTATACTAAGGTTAGCAGTAATTAAGGACAACTAGGGTAGAACGGATTTAGTTACAAAATATTACAATAAATATATATAAATGTTTGAAACAAAATTGGATTTTTTTTTTGTAAAATGCGTGTAAAAAACACATCAAATTGACCATGTAGACTTTTTTAGTTTAACACAGTACCGGAAAAATAAGAATCACACTAAACAAATAACAAACATATATTGCGAAATTTCGCAATTTAAATTAACGGGTATGTTTTTTCCCGAATTTCAAACACTTGTTCATATTTATGACAGGCAGTTCTAAGGAATATTAAAATCGCCAGAGATCGAAATATTACCGATTCATTCTTCTACATATGAATTGGATTTTATAGAAAACCTTTTGATTATCCTTTAATTTATTCTTAACAATGTCCAAAATTTACATAATATAACTAGTTTTTGAGTAAAACCAAAATAAAAATAACTTTAATCAACTTACACTTTTTTTGCAGAAGTTTAACTAAGTAAGTGTCCTATTATCACTGCTGCCCAGTACACTACCAAACATTGTTTAGCAATGGCGAGAATCCAACGCAGGTAAGTTTTTTCCCTCCTAGACTAATTAACAAATCATTGAGAGAGTGCAGAGTTTGAAATAAATAAAAGTAAAATAAAAAGCAATTGAAACGTAAAACATTAGGGGTGGGGTGGTGGGATATATATATATAGAGAGAGAGAGAGACAAATAAAGAGAGAGAATGAAGGAGTCAGAGAGGAAAGAAAGAAAGAGGAAATGAGAGAAAGATAGATATATAAAGAGACAGAAAGAGAGAGAGTAAATGGAACAGAGAGAGAGAAAATGGAAGAGAGAGAGAGAGAGAGAGAGAGCGAAACAGAGAGAAAGTGTAAGAGAGAAATATATACATACAGAGAGTGACAAAGAGAGAGAGAGAGAGAGAGAGAGAGAGAGAGAGAGAGAGAGAGAGAGGGAGAGAGAGAGAAATGGCAGAGAGAGAAAAAAATGAACGAGAGAGAGACCCGCGCATAATTACCCCTACCTAAGTGCAACCAGTATTTTGCTTTTCCATCAGCCCAAAGATTGAAATTTTTACTTAATTTTAATTCTAAGTCTTCTAAGTTTTAGATTTAGTTTCTGTAAAAATTAATTTATTACATCTCAGCACCCTGTCCTGGTGGTCAAAACCTTTATATATATACTAGTTGCAAGTACCCGGCTTTGCCCGGGTTTAAAATAAGGTTTTCTGTTTACCTTTTTATTTTCTCCTCACTCTCCCTCTCTCCTTCCTTCTCTTCTTCCTCCCTCTTCCCTCTTCCCTTTCTCCCCTCCCCTCCCTCTCCCACTTCCTCTCTTCTCTCCCCCTTCTCCATCCCCCTCCCTCCCCTCTCCTCTCTCCCTTCCCTCCCTTCCTCCTTCCCTCTCTCTCCCTCCCTGCCCCCTCTCACTCTTTATCTCTCATTCCTCCCATTTCTCCCATCCTCTCTCTGCCTCCCTCCTTTACTCCATCCCTCCCTCTCCCTTTCCTCCTCTCCCCTCTCCCGCCCTTCTTTTCTCCCCCTCCCTCCTCCCCCTCCTCCCCTTCCTTCCTCCCTACCTCTCTCTCCTCTCCCTGCCCCCTCTCTTTATCTCTCTATCCTCCCTCTCTCCCACCCCTCTCTCCTCTCCCTCCCTCCTTCCTCATCTCCCTCCCTTCCTTTCTTTTCCTTCCTCCCCTTCTCTCCCTTCTCCCTCCCTCCTCTCTCATCTCCCTCACTTCCCTTACCCCTCTCTCCCCCCTCTCCCTCTCCCCCTCCCTTATGCTGCAAAGAATTGTTGACGTTTTTTCATGCTCCCTGATTTGTACAGTTTGAGGAAGGAAAAAGAATGAAGAAGGATTTTAGAAGAAGTGTGAAGCCATAATAATAAGTATATATATATATATATATATATATATATATATATATATATATATATATATATTAGGGTGGGTTGAAAAAGAGAAAATATTGGAATATCATAACGGAACTCCGTATTTATTTGACAAATGATCTCTGAAATAATGAACAAAATTTTGAATTGTTTTTGTATTACAGGAAGTGCCCCATTTTTAAATTTGAAAATTGCGTTAACCAGCATTTTCAGCTTGATGGATTCTATTATTACTTGCTTAATTTTAAGATTTAGTAACTATATTATGCTTTTAATTTGTATGCCTGTTGTTTATTTCTATTGCAGGTTATTTATTTAGAACAATAAATTGAATGTTTTGTAACTTAATGGCTACAAAAAGCGTAACACGGCACTCAGTATTTGGCGATGCCGGTGAACTTCCTCACAATGTACTGCCAACAAATCGTCAAGTTGCGCAGCATTTCTTGCATATGAAAAAAAGAAAGAATGATTCCAACAAAGACAAATACAGAGCTGTATCAGATGCTGTTATCAGTCTGTGGAACAAAGCTTCCATTCCAACGATGCACTACCGATCTGTAATCAAACGTGTGGAAACAATGATTTCAACAGGTTCAGAACTGTCAAGTTCAGCACGTCAGTCTACCTTTCTGGCCACTTTGGACTCATTGTTTGATATAGCTGCATGTAAGTGCAGTATGTCTTATGACAATTCTACAAAACAAGTAAGCATATCTTGTAACTGTCCTAGAAATTTGAAAGTTCCACCAGATGAACTGTTGTTTTTATATGATCAAAGAAACTCTCGCAAAATGTTTATGGCAAATATAGACTTCCAAGCAACAACCAGATTGCAGAAGCGTTTACAACGAAAAATTGAAGAAGAAACAAGATGTAAAATGCCAAGAAAATTTTCAAGTGCTGAAAGTAACTTAAATCTTAGTGAAGAAGAATCTAGTAACAGTTGTGCAAGTGACCAAAGTGTTGCAGAGGACAGCGATGACGAGGTACTTCATGATAGTGATGATAAATCCAGTAGTATTGATGATGTAGCTAGTGATGATATATCCAGTCGTAGTGATGATGATGTAGCTGAAGGTCAGATGCGAATACCCCTTCCAAATTTAGCAAAAGAAGCAGACAGATATGGCATATCAGACAGAACAGCAGCATCCCTAGCAACAGCAGTGCTTATCGATGTTGGCTTCATAACCATTCAGAATCAAAGCTTTGTGATAGACAAGAATAAAGTACATCGTGAGAGGCTGAATTTAAGAAAGGGTTTGCAACGTGATATGCGACAGTCACCAAAAGGTATCACAAGTATTTACTTTGATGGTAGACGAGACACCACTTTGGTCAAAGTAAACAGAAGTGGCAAGTGGTATGGTGACACTACTGTTGAAAATCATTATGTTCTAGTTGAAGAACCAGGTAGTAGCTATCTGACACGTGTGACGCCTTCATCAGGCAGAAGTACTGATATTGCTAACAGTATTGTAACTGTAATTAGAGAGCAAGATGCAAGTGATAGTATCTTAGCAATAGGCTGTGACAGTACAAATGCAAATGTCGGCAGTAAAGGTGGAGTAATCCGTCATCTAGAGGTGGCTTTAGGACGTCCTCTGAATTGGTTCATATGCTTGCTACACACAAATGAACTACCACTGCGCCATCTGTTTACAACACTGGATGGGCCAACATCTGGAGCAACGAGTTTCAGTGGTCCCATTGGTCGTGAACTTCATCATTGCGAACTGAAACATATTGCTAATTTTACAAAGATCACAAGTCAACACAGTATGCCTGTGTTAGATGAGGATGTGGTAGCTGATCTCTCATGTAACCAGAAATATTTATATGATATTGTAACAGCCATTAGAACTGGCATTGTTTCTGAAAATTTATCAGCTAGAAAGCCTGGTCCCCTAAATCACTCACGATGGCTTACTTTTGCCAACAGGGTTTGCCGCCTGTATGTTGCTACAGACAATCCTTCTGCTAACCTTTGCATCATCACACACTTCATTGTAACTAACTATGCTGCAAACTGGTTCAACATAAAGCACAATCCCTCGTGCACATATGGCGCAAGACATGTCTATCATGCAACTCAACTTCTCAAAGAACTTTCCAGTGAAACTGCTGCTATTGTCAAGCCCTACATTAGTCGCAGTGCATATTTTGCTCACTCAGAAAATAATCTTATTGCTATGCTGGCTGATTCAGACAAAAGTATTCGCTCAAGAGCAGTTGATATTATACTCCAGCAAAGACTCCAGGCATCTACAGCTGCAATACGTCTGTTTAAAGTTAAACTATGATGCAACAAACTACGTTGATCTGATTAACTGGGAAGATATCCAGGAGCCACCACTCACGATGAAGCTGACAGATGATGATATTGCTAAATTCAGCAATATGCCACTCACTTTGAATTACAAGAACCACACTCAAGGAGTGGAACGTTGCATAAAACTGGTTACAGATGCCTCAAAAGCTGTTTATGGTTTTGAGGCCAGAGATGGTTTTATTCGTGCACGAGTAAATTCCCGCAATTTAATGCCTCGTTTTGATTCAAAACAAGATTATTGTGATAACTTTTTGCAGTAACGATTTGTTAGAAAAGGACATACCTATATTCTGTGAGTAATTACCATTGCTTGACTGTTTATATTTGCATACAATATTGATTTACGTTAGGTGTGTCTCATTATTTGATAAGTCTGCTGTGGTTGTCAATACTATTAAAGCGAGTATTTTCTAAATTAAAAATGGGGCACTTACAAGTGTCCAGAACCAATTTCTTTGTGATTTTCTTTGGTTTCACATGCAAACGCAAAGTTTTCCTGAGTTCCGTGCCACATTTTTATTTTCAACCCACCCTAATATATATATATATATAGAGAGAGAGAGAGGAGAGAGAGAGAGAAAGAGAGCGAGAGAGAGAGGGAGGGAGAGAGATAAAGAGAGAGAGAGGGAGAGAGAGGAAAGGAGGGTTGGAGGAAGGGAGGAAGGAAGGGAGGGAAAGAGAAAGGGAGGGAGGTAGCGAGTAGGTAGGTAGGGAGAGAGAGCGGGAGGGAGGGAGGGAGAGAGAGGGAGACAGATAAAGAAAGAGAGGGAGTGAGAGAGATAAAGAGAGAGGGGGCAGGGAGGGAGAGAGGGAAGGAGGGAGGGAGGAAGAAGGAGGGAGAGAGAGAGGGAGGGAGAGAGGGGGATTGAGAGAGGGGGATTGAGAAGGAGGGAGGGAGGAATAGAGAAAGGTAGGGAAGTAAAGAGAAAGGGAGGGAGATCGGGGGTAGGGAGAGAGAGGGGGAAGGAGGGAGGGAGGAAGGGAGAGAGGGAGGGAGGGAGGGGGAGAGAGAAAAGGAGGAAAGAGAGAGGACAGGAGAGGGAGGGAAAGAAAGGGAGATAGGAGAGGGAGGGAGGGATAGAGAAAGGTAGGGAGGTAAAGAGAAAGGGATGGAGGGACAGAGGGGGTGGGTGAGAGAGTGGGAGAGAGGGAGGGAGAGAGGAGATATAAAATGAGAGCGAAATAGACAGGCAGGGATAGATCTGGAAGGAGGGAGGGATGAAGGGGAGAGAGGGAGGTAGGGGAGGAAGGGGGAGAGAGGGAGGGGGAAAGAGAGGAAGGGTGGAGAGAAGGAGGGGAATAGAGGTAGAGGGGGGAGAAGGAGGGAAAGAGGGGATGAGAGAGGGAGGGAGGGATGGAAAGAGAAAGGGAGGGAGGGAGATAGGGGTAGGTAGAGAGAGGGGAGGGAGGGAGGGAGAGAGAGAGGGAGGGTGGGAGAGAGAGAGGGAGAGAGATAAAGAGAAAGAGAGGGAGGGAGAGAGACAGAGAGGGGGCAGGGAGGTAGAGAGAGAGAGAAGGAGGTAGGGGGAGAGGGAGAGGGGAGAGGGGAGAGAGAAGGAGGGAGGGAGAGAGAGAGGAAGATGGGAGAGGAAGGGAGGGAGGGGGAGGGGGTAGGGAGGGAGAGAAAGGGGGAGGGAGGGAGAGAGGGAGGGTAGGAGAGGGAGAGAGGGAGGGAGGGAGAGAGAGGGGGTAGGGAGAAAACAGAAGGTAAACAGAAAACCTTATTTTAAACCCGGGCAAAGCCGGGTACTTGCAGATAGTATATATGATTAACTTTGCAAACTGGCAAATAAAACCGAATGCAATGATAAGATAACGAAAACCGAAGGATTTGCTGCATGTAATTATGTTTTTACCTGATTTTACAATAAGATCTGTCTCCCTTTTGTCAGTAATGAAAAATCACTCCCTCACTGCCCCCTCCCCCCCCCCACACACACCCACCCCGTTAACACTTATCGCTTTTTTATTTCAGAAAGAAAATTATTCTTAATCCCGTTTTTCTTATATCTAATAACATTTATTAGCATCTACCTCATTTTTTTTTCTAGTTATTGTTTTTATTTCCTATAATTATATTTAGTACCACGCGTAATCTATGGCTTTTTGCCAACTTGCATGTAAGTTATTGCCTTTTTGCAGTCTGGGACGAAAGTTATGGCTTTTGGCAAACTCACGCATAAGTTATGGCTTTTTGGCAAACTCACACATAAGTCATGGCTTTTTGGCAAACTCACACCAAAGTCATGGCTTTTTGGCAAACTCACACATTAGTCATGGCTTTTTGGCAAACTCACACATAAGTTATGGCTTTTTGGCAAACTCACACATAAGTCATGGCTTTTTGGCAAACTCACACATAAGTCATGGCTTTTTGGCAAACTCACACATAAGTCATGGCTTTTTGGCAAACTCACACATTAGTCATGGCTTTTTGGCAAACTGACACATTAGTCATGGCTTTTTGGCAAATTCACACATAAGTCATGGCTTTTGGCAAACTCACACATAAATTATGGCTTTTTGTCAAACTCACACATAAGTTATGGCTTACTACTCCCCACCTCTCACTCAATTCTTTAAGTTGAAAGTGAACGTTCTGTAAACAAAAATCAAGAAATTAATGGCTTCTATAATTAGCAGCTCTTATAAGCGATTATTCTTAGCTGCTTCTTTTTTGATAGTGTGACAAAGCGAGGTTTGTGGGATTTTTCAGAAAAAAAGATGTATGACTCTTGGTGAAATTTTAGGTCCACATATAATTGGTTTAGATCGCACGCAATAGTATTTCTTGTAGGCCTCAGAAATTTTTTTTTATAAAATGGTTGTTCATGGTTGTTGCACTATTGGCTTTGATACTTATGCAAGAAGAGATAAACATTTCATCCTGTTCGGAACTTAAAATACGTGACATCATGTGCCATTGTACTAGTACAAAATCGCCGAACTAACTTTCAAACATAACTGTTTCGCTTAGTACCATTGCGCATTTAATTGCATCGGCATATTTTGTTTTTTTTTTATTGTGTTTTTTTTTATTTAAATTTAATAGCACAGTATTTTAAAAATACTACCCAGCAAAATAAATTTAAAAAGAAACTATATCGCTGTAAAATTTCAGACAAAGGACTGGTTCACTGTTATCATACGTTTTTTTTCCCGGAGCCTCCCTCATAATTCCTGGCTGCAGCCTTGACATTATCTTTGACTTGCAACAGCGCAGCGGCGTAGCGTGGGTATCGGCCGCCCAGGGCGGAAGACGATTATGCCGCCCTCTCATTTAGGTATTTCAATTTAATCTATACATTTTTGCCGCCCCCCCCTAAAAAGTAATAAAAAGTGCCCCGGTGCGGACCGCACCCACCGCCCCCCCCCCCAGGTACGCCACTGCAACAGGTCCATTTCTTTGTCCCAAAATGTTAGACCAAAATCTTGAGAACCCTTGTGCAATATCTATAAAGTAAATATTGCATTGAAGGGAGAAACTCACAATCATGCATACATTTATTTTTTTGAAGTACGTTACGATTCCAGGGAAGCTATCGTGTATTCATTGCATAATTCTGATGCAAGAATTGTTTTTTCTCCCTTTGTTCATAGACTGCTTTTGATACATTGACAATGGTGAGGCTTTTAAAAGGAGTCGTCGGACAAAATGCCAGAATTTTTAACCATGCCAATTCCATTCTGATCCTTCCCTAAAATACCTATTATTGATTTCGATTCTTGACGTGATAGTTGTATCAAAATAATCACATTATTACAGTGTTGGGTAATTTTGTACTTAAGTACGTACTTAAGTACTTTTGAGTTACTTATGTACTTGTACTTAAGTACATATTTTTTGTACTTGAAAAAAAAAGTATTTTAAGAACTATTTAATAAGTACTTGTACTTGAGCGTGTGCGTTTTCTCAAGTACTTTTATAAGTACTTTATAAAAATTATAATTCCTGAAAGCGCAAATGCTTTTCAATTTTTCTTTGTTTCATAATTTTATTGTTGAATAATTTCATTGTTTCATAATTTCATTGTTTCATAATTAATTTTGTTGTTCCATAAGGCGATATATAAATGGATTTGATTGATTGATTGATAGGAACGATTTACAAATGATTTTTTTATTATGACGAAAGTTAAGACTGATTTCATTATGTAGCTTGTTTACTTAAAAAATAAAATAAAATTTATACTGACGCTTTCAAAAATTCAGTGAACGCCATCTGAAAGAAGACACTTTGATCTGCATTACCTATATATATATATATCCTCGACTTGTATACTCTATGAATGATTTTTAAATAATTTTTGAATATGACAAAAGTTAACAATCTTGACCGCAAAACACTGAAAGAAAGGTTGATTGCAATGAATGGAAAAATGAAATCAGATTTTAAAGAAAAATAGTAAAATATTTCAACTGTATTCACAACAGTTAATATTTGGACGCAACAGCAACGAAGTTACATGGGTGTCACATGCCACTGGATTTTGCCTGAAACATTGTTACGTCAATCTGCTATTTTAGCTTTTTGACGCTTTAAAGGATCACACACGTATGACAAAGTTGCATCCATGATTGTGGAAATTCATTCACTATGTGACTTGGATGTTTCAAACATTGCACATGTCGTTATTGATAATGATTCGAATTTATGAAGGCATTTCGTATCTTTTCTACACCTGATGAAATAGATGAAGATGATAGTAATTCTGATGAACAAGTTCGTACAAAAAGCATCAGCAATTTACTATCAAAAGATGACTCAGATGAATTTGGTCCTGAACACCATGTCGTTTATTTACCTCAACAATTGTTTATCGCATACTTTAAATTTGATAGCAACAATTGAGGCCTCAAAAGCACTTACCACAGATAACCAGTATAAAAAGTTGTACAGAAGTTTAACTGGGAAATGTTCGTCACTTAGCAACCTAATTCACCAAAGCCCAAAAAATGCTGAAATAGTTTTAGAAATAGTTGGTCATACATTTCCAAAAACGAATGCCACAAGATGGAATTCGGAGTACGATTATTTGAAATGCATTTTTTCTCGAAAAGATAAAATTAATTTAATCATGGAAAGGCTACAATTGCCAAAATTTCCTCAAATTGAAATAGATTTTTTTGGGAGAATGGCTTTCTGTTATGAGCCCGATTGCCACATCTCTTGACAAAATGCAAGGAGAAAGCAATGTTGAAGCCTATTTTGGGAGCTGTTCTGCCGACATTACTAACTATTGAACAAAAATGAAACTCAATAACTCCTAAATATACAAAAAGCGCTCAAAGTTGGAGTTAGAAATAGTTATAGCAATATTATGAGCTTGAATGGCTCTGAAGCAAGACCGTTCATATTAGCAGCTATCAGTCATCCATTTTTTTTTAAATTGAGATGTATCCCATAAGAAAAACGACAAGAAAAAGAAGCGAAGTTTCTCAAGGAACTTGACCAAATTGATACAAAAGCAAGTGAACAGCTTCTCTTCAATATGCAAGATTCGACCAAACCAGATGATTTTTACTCATTTGAGAGCGAAACAGCTAATCCTTCAGCAATGAACATGATAGTCGAAGGTATGCAGTATTTGAAGGATCCAAGTTGTCACTTGGCAATACTTCACAAATACCCTGTTGTGAAGGATGTATTCATCAAATGCAACACAATCCTACCCAGTTCAGCTCCAGTAGAATGATTGTTTAATGCTGCTGGGCAAATTTTGCTGCCAAGACGAAATAGGTTGTCTGATGATAATTTTGAACTATTATTATTACTTAACAAAAATAAATAACAATTATTATGAACATTAGTATTCATTTTTATTTCATCAAATATATTAGTAATTTTAATTTGTTATAATCATTTAAAAAATCAAGATTTTTTTTTATGTTTTTAATAGGCCATTAGATACATCAGATTCGATGGAGTACTTGTAAATGTACTTCTATTTGTACTTGAACTTTTGTACTTGAGTACTTAAGTACTATTATTTTTTTAAGACTTGTACTTGTACTTAAAGTACTTTTTTAAATGTACTTGGTACTTAAGTACTTTTGAATTGTACTTGACCCAACACTGCATTATTATCAACTGGAAAGCACATTTTATTTGTTTAACTAGCGGTACCCTTCAAAACCTCTGCATAGAGTTATATTCCCTTAGGTTTGATCAGTAGGCTAGGTTATTTTTGGTTTCGGACAGATCCGATTGTTTCATGATTTAATTACAATTTAAAGATGCAATATGTTGTAAAAATATTTTAAAAAAAACAAAACAAAGAAATATTTAAATGGAATTATTTCTTATTTTGGCCTTTGGGTTTCATGTTTGAAAACTGCAAAAGCTATTCAAAACGGTAGATTTAAAAAAATACATTTTTCGAATTCAGACGCCGACAAAACGCCATTTTGAATTCCTGATTTCTACTTTCGATATAACGCAGATTTGAGACCTTTATTATTTATAAAGATTACAGCTTCGTGTGTCTATGACCAATGATTTGAAACTTTTGTTGGTTAATGTATTTAACGTTTAAGATTATTTGTGGCAAAGAAAGTGAAGCTGCTATATAATCTTTGAGAAAAAACTGTTCGGCAAAAATATATGGCCTGCATGGAAAATCTCTTAACGTTTGCAAGAGGAATACTGATGTTAGGGATGAACAATTTAACATCACACATCTTCACCAGTGTGAAAGATGATGAAGTCATACGGATATCATCATGATTCCTGTGTTTGGAGGGGGTGGGGGTCATTGCAGCTTCCTGGTCCGTGAAACAAATATATCAAACTTTACGACTGTGGTATTATTGGTATTCACAGCTGGCGGAAGTGGTCGGCACACAACACTCATCCCCCTTTTCCCATGATGGCAAGAAAAACCCCTGCCTTGGCATTTTGACTGATCCACAGTACACACCAGCTGGTCTGGGAGTCTGGGCAAGTGCAAAAAAACAAACTTTTTTAATCAGCAATGCGTGCAGATGTACCGGGTTCCCTTTCACGATGCAGTGTAGGCATGGCAGTCATGCATCATGCGCCGCCAATAATGCAGGTGTGGCAGGCACATTACACTGTGACATGCCAGCAGTGGAGGCGCAAAAAAAAGTTTTAAATAATATGTTTATTACAGTCTAAAAAGCACTCCCAATTTTTGGTAGACAGCCCTCCAGAACCACCCCTCACACCCCACACCTCCATCCAAGCTAAATCTGAAAGACCTCCAAGTTTTAATACCCACTCCCTTTGAGAATCACTGATTGTAGTGTGTAAATGTAGGATGTAGTGTGCTTATTTAGTAGGTAGAGTGTAGTTTAGTGTTTATTGTGTAAATTCAGTAGAAAGAATCAATAGCTAAATTATATCTGAAGCTTATTAAAAATGTTACTGTTTGTACGTTTCTACACTTACAATGAAAAGCTTAAGTTATGTTTCGTACTGTTGTTATTCATTCGATGAAATCTCCTTAGTCTCTTCAAATCCTACTTTTGTAGTGTAGTTTCTGTAGTGGGCCATCTGGCTGATCTGTTCTGAGACATAGAAGAGAAAAAAAAGAGGCTACCGCAACCAAAGGACCACCTCTATCATATGACCACCACTACCAAAGGACCAACACTACAAACAGGACCACCACTACCAAAGATGCACCACTACACAAAGACTATAACTACTAAAGGGCCACCTTTGCCAAAGGACTACCACTACCAGGCGACCACCACTAGCAAGGACCATCACAGACAGATGTTAACCACTACCAAAGGACCCTACCAAAGAACCGCCACTTTCGAAGAGGCACTGTCAATTACATTTCTGGTGGTTACTATTATTATGATGGTAGGCCTATTTACTTTAAAAAAAAAATTGAAAAATATGATTACTGTGACGAGATAATTGTCGCTGTTACCTGTATCAGGTATAGCCAATACAGAAGCTATAGCTAATACAGAAGTTATAGCCAATACAGAAGATATACCCAATACGGAACTTATAGCCAATAAAGAAGTTAAAGCCAATACGGAAGTTATAATGAAAAGAAAAATCAACTGATTTGACGAAATAATCTTAATTAATCTTATTTAAAGCATTAACTATGTGTGGTATAATTCAAAGCAAAAGTTTAAAAAAAAATAATAATAACAACTTCAACCTATTGCCAACTAAACAAAGTTTTGTGTCTGCCCTGCCCACGTTATCTGTGAATCTGTCAATCAAAGACTTTTGGGCCTCGCTCTGACTGTAGTGTAGTAGGAGGGTCCGTACAATTGAATGTTTTGTATTACATTTACAATATAAAGAAAGGGGGAGGGGCCGGACCATAATGTCTTCGCGTTCTGTAACGCGCGTTTATAACTGGTCGCACAATTGCATTTAGTACTGTATACCACGTCACCAATAGTGTCTTTCTAGAGCCACGTAATTTAGTGCCTGTTTAGGACCACGTATAGTTTGACATACCCGGCATCCTGCATAAATTCAAAATAAGATAGTGGATCAAGTAAAGGTAATTCAAATGTTTTCGTAATATTAATGATCTTTTTTCTTATTTAAAATGGCTGCATAGAAGGTTGGAAAGAAAAGAAAACAAAAAACATAGCCATTAGATATCTGTAGCTTGCAGAGGCGTAGCGAGGGGGGGGGGCAAGGCAACTATACTATAAAATCAATTCCCTACTTTAGGCTAACTGTAAGAAAAAAATCAGTGCCGGGGATGAAACAAATTTTCTGCAGAGCCGGGGATAAATGTCATCCCCGGCAGGGATGAAATTAATTAAAGCAGAGCCAGGGATGACAGTCCTCAGTGCTGGGGATATCCCCGGCATCCCCGGCGGTAAATCGAGCACTGAGTACGATATATTGTACTATACTTCAATGTGTATAATAGTAAATAAACCACCTGCTTAACATGTAACGAATCGCTTAACTGGCAGGCACTCACCCATGTCTCTTTTTTTTAATAATACACGTACGTCATCAATGATAAGGTGTGTGAGGAAATTATGTATAGTTTCGATTATATTTGATTCAAAGTTTAATAGTCGGGGGTTGTTTTTGTTAAGATTGTGTATCTATAAGGAAGATTATTTTCTTTGGGATGAACTATAAACCATATGAACTTTATTTGATGTATTATTAAATGTGCCTTATATTTAAATGTAGAATCAAGGATACAACAGTATTCCAGTTGAAAATATTAATCATGGCACGAGTCTATATTCGATATTTGTTTTTTTTTTTTTTTTAATGTACAGTTTTAAATAGTTTCCGTGGTTTTAAACATGAAACTGAAAGGCTGAAATCTACAATATTTCCATCAAAATATTTGTTTGTTTATGTATTTCTATAACATATATACATATTGCATTTTTAAGTTGTAAAAATCATGAAAATATCGGATCTGTCCGAAGCCAAAAATAACCTAGCCTACTTATTAACTCTCAACCATCGTAGCATTGACTTTTCGACCACCGGTGAGCGACAATTTTTAGGACGTTATAATTCTTTATATTTTTACTTTTGGTCAATTTTTTTTTTATGTTTTATTATATGTGTGCAACGCCAACCCTGGGATACAGTGGCAAAGAAATATAGATTTTTTATTTTTGTAAAAATTTGGTACTTGGTAAAATATTCCAAGTTTTATTTTGAAAAAAGACATAATGCACTAGCAATTTTTGTCGCTGTCGCTCCCTTTTTTGACAAAATGTCAAAAAAGGGAGTGCTTCGCGCGTATTTGAGGCCGGGCTGTTTGGTGACTAAGCGTGTTTTTTTGGGAAAAGTGAAATTTGGTGATTTTTTTAATATGGAAGGGGCGACAAAAGTGATCAACTTTTAAATAAGTATAATATCCTTAGAAAAACAAATAAATGGTGGAATACTTGGTTTTTTTTATTCATTTAAATGTGTTTCCTGTCACTTATAATAATAATATAGAAATTTTAATGATCAATTTTGTCTTGTCTAACATTGTGTTAAAATTACATGTCTTTTTTCACTCTAGAGGCATGATTCCTTATTTTTTTTCCAATTTCTATAGTATCATTTAAAGTTGAATAAAAAAAAATTATCATAATTTTACGTCCAAATTTATTTATGCGTTGTACACATGAATAATGTTTATGTAAATAATAAAGATTTTTTTTAAATTCTTCATACCTTTTTTTTATTCTTATCGTTTGTGATGTATTTGTATTTTTAGTTAAAAAAAATAATTAAAAAAACATTTACACTATAATTTTACAAAATTACAAATTTCTATTATATCAAAAGTTTTATATCATTAAATAGATTATTCATTTCCAAATTTAACGACGTATAACTTCACTAGGTAGCTTATAACATAATGAGAAATGCCTAGTTTTACAAAACACCCTGAAATCAGCTTAAAAAAATGGCCGAAAATGAACAACAGTTGAGAGTTATGGGAAGCTATTCAATAAGCAAAATACAACAACAATATGGCGGCCTCCAAACAAACATGCAACATGCTTAAAACAGTTAATATGATTTCAAAAAGGAGCCGTAAAATGATAAAACTATACTGCCACTTAAATAAATAAATGAGATAACTTCATGTCTTACAGGTAAGTGTCAATCTTAAAAAGCCGATGTTATGTCCATGAAATAATTCAAAGATATACATATCATCATGTGATTTTACATGCAGCGGTCAAGCAACTAAAGTTTCGATTTATTTTATGGCACTTGTTACGGGACCGACCGTTCGGTTTCCGTATTTTTTTTACCCGGATACCAGCCGTAGATAATATTGCTCCACACCCTATCCCTAACCCTAATCCTGAAAAAAAAAATAAAATTTATATATGTCATGTTCCTTATACCCTAATATAATGGTCACGGTCGGTCCCGTAACAAGTGCGTTATTTTATATTCATATTTTTAATAAAAATCTGATTTAAAAATTTCATTTATTTGTTATTTAGTCTAAAATAACAGATAGTGGCCCAAAAAGGGACCTTTTAGATAAAATAACTGGTGGTGGTTATATTTAAAAAAATAAGATTTTGTTCAATTTCTATGTAACATTTTTAAAAATATATATATATACATGAGATTTTTTTTATTGCATTAAGACCTCTTTATACACAGGATTTTTAGTAACTTTTACTCCATAGACTTTTACAGAATCATAACTCCTAACCCTAGAAAAAGCAACATAAAGTTGACCATGACTCATGGCATGAGTAAAAACTGGCATGGGACATCATGGGTATATATATTATATATTTCGGCCAATGTCTGCAAGGCAGCCAATAGAAAGTTTTGTGACAATTATCTCCATGAGGGTAAATACTTATAACTCTATTAAGAGGAGGGTTACCATCTTCACCAACAAACACTTATGCTATATCAGAAGACCCATTTGAATCTCTGACATCAGATTTAAAAATACATTTTTTTTACCTTCTTTTGCTTCTCTTTCTTCTTCAAGGACTGTCTAAATTTCTGTTTTTTTCAACTTCAAACATATATTTAAATGAGAAGACAAATGGGTTTATATTTTTAAGCAGTTCATCAATTACTATCAAAAGCTCCTATGTGCATTTTTTCTTTTCAATCGCACCTGAAATTCATTGCTTCAGTGGAAACAAGAATGTTAAGTTGAGCATGCGAAGGGTTTTCTCCATGCAATGGTCCTACATCATTATAAACGTGTCCATGGTTTCTGTAACAGTATGGTCCCTTTCCAGGTGGTAGTTTGACTTAAGCTTCCATTGATGATGCAAAAGCAAAAGAACTATTATACTACTGTATTTGATCTCTGAAATGTTTTCTACATAGAGAGTCTTCAAACAACATAATTTTTAATAATGTTACGAGATTCATGCAAAGGGGATAATTGTACTGTTATTGTATTTGAACAGTCCTTTTAGGGCCACGACCATATTTTGAATCTCAAAAGTCCTTTTCAGAGCTAATGAACATCTTGCAGTTTGCTTGCAAACCAAGAGCTTTAATAAAAAGGTCCTTTTCAGTGCCACCTAAAAGTAAAGTTTGGATAATTAAGGTACATTCAAAAGTAAAATATGAAAATGTTAAGGTTAATCCATAGATATTATGATTTTAAAAAGGGCTTTATTATTTCTGCTTTGTTTCAGTAAACTTTTAAACTCTTTTAACAACTCTTTAAAAATCAAGAAAAAAATTTGTTTCCAAACGGACAAATTTAATTGAAAAAACCTTTCTTCTAAAATAGTACATTAACGAAGAAGATTCAATATGATCCAAGACATGTTTGCTGATATTCCATACATGGCCGTCATGCTTAAACTACAATAAGGCATCAACTTCCTAGCTAAATGCAATAAAATTACAAAGAATATTTTTATGTGTAATATAACTTACTGATATTGTGTTGAGGTGGTACTGATGTTCATTGGTGCTGTGTTGAAATGGTGCTGAAATTGATCATATCTTGAGAATTCTTCATTGATGTTGTGTTGAGATGGTGCAGTATTGTGTTTAGATGGTGTTGATATCGTGGTGACGTGGTTCTGATGTTCATTGATGCTGTGATTAAATGGTGCTTATATTCATTGATTTTGTGTTGTGATGGTGCTGATATTGATCATAGCTTGAGAATTCTTCATTGTAAATATCACGTATTCATTTTTTATTATTATAAGGAATATGTCGTGTCATTATTTTGAAACTCAATTGGGGTACGACAGCTACTTCTTTGTTTCTCTTACTTTGATGTTTACCCTTATTTCATCCCTACCGAGCATGTATCTTGGACTATGTATTACATTTAAGTTTTGGGATTATCTGGCCCTGATAAACAAAAATTATTGAGGGTCTAAAATTTGTAAGAGGCTATAATGACAGCGTTTTTCTTTCTTTCAAGTAGGACTACTCCCAAACTCCCAACCCAGTAAATCCAAATGTATGTAAACCTTTATCCCTCCACTCTTCCAAATCAATAAGAAATGAATGTATAGAAATAGAATATTTTAAATTGATGTTATATAGTAACTTATTATATTTTTTATGATCTGTATTTGTTGTAAATAGATATAGTACACCAGTAACACCAATTAGTAGGACGTGTTAAAGATGAAGCCTGCTCTGACAGTCACCCTATTTACAGTTCTGATTCGAATATCATTGAATTCAATTGTGCTATACTTAGGTAAAACACTCTTTGCATTCATTCCACTTAGAATGTGCGGTGTTGTCAAAAGCCTGCTCTATAAATAAAGATATGGTGCTTCTTTTTAATATTTCGTATACAATATTAGACTTGTAAAGTGTGCTTTGTTCCTTAACTTTAAACTTTGTTCCATGTCACCTGTCACTACCAAAGAAAATAAATGGTAAAATATGTCGATGATAAGTACCTTTTTGGAAAGGCCATTTTATGCTCTTTGTGGGCACTTGGCACTAAAGTGGCACTTCATCGAATTAGGCTTAACATTTTTTAAGGAAAATGGAAAAGTTTTAAGGAATGAATTAGAAGAGATCATTGGGAAAGTTTTAAGAGAATAAAACAGAAAGTAACTTCTCAAAAAGGGTTGTAAAAAGTAAGTTTCACTAATATAGCCTATACAATCTATCGGGCTCAAGTAAAGTTCATCTTTCTGTAGCCCCGCTATTTTATGGGATTGCGGGATAGTACAACAAGTGTCCGGTTACCATTATGTGCCTATTGACACGATCTGACTTGAGAAGTGTCCTGATACTCACCAAGGCTAGGTTGGGCATTTCCCCCACTAGTTTTGGCATTTCCCCCACTAGTTTTGGCATTTCCCCCACTAGTTTGTTTGATTCCCATTGGAATTCAGCCGGATGTCAAATTCTTAAATGTTTTTTTTTTTTTTTTACGTTATGTAAATAAGAGAAAGACAAACAGTAAATAATACATATTGTTGACTATTGTTCTATTTCACATAAATTCTCATTTAATAACCGAGTTTTTTATTGATTTAACTTTATAAACAACTTCAAACTATTAAACATTTTTTTTAATTAACGTATCGATTTCCTAACCCAATGGCCCCCACGATGAATGGTAAACTTCATGCCAGCATGCCCCTGTTATATGATATTGTACCGGACAGGGATAGACCAGCGCTCAGTACAATTTACGTATTGCAAGCACTGACTTTTTGACGCAGGAACAGCAGAGTTGTGATGATGAAGCCGGCAGTGTAAAACAGAAGCCATAGTAGTTGTTGATTGTATATAGATTATTAAATGCTGATGTTTTTTTTTAAACCCATTCCCGTGCTGTTGTGTTTTTTTTTTTAGAGCATTTAATATTATTGTTATCAATAATGAAATATATCATTCTTATGAAGGTAAACATCAGTGTACGCGAGTTGTCTGCTACTATATAAAACAGCAAACTTTTGATATCAAGCCATCTGATATTAAGCCCAATCCCTGCACCCATATTATCATCTCACGATACTCAATTAACAGGAAATTTGAGCTCAGTACTGAAATTACATATTGGAAAGAAGATCCGTAAGTCAAATTTCATCAATTTTTTTTTTTCTTCCACTCTGTATAATAAAATTCTCTTGTGTTTCGAAGCATTCTTTTCACAGCATATAAATTGAGGCGGAGTAATCTAGCATTGTCGCCAGTGAAAAAAATGTACGCCACATCAGTCCATGTATGATACATTAGATACAAAAGTGCCATTTGCTATATCATCGTGTACTTTAGAGGCTCGAAGCCTGTGGTATGATACCCTGAGGGTTTTTGGAAAGGTCAGGCAGGAATAAGCAGCGAGAACCGCTGCTGTGCTCTTTAATAAAATCATGCACTGTTAACTGTTCCAATATTGCTGTTTAATTTTAAAATGCTGAGTTTAAAATTTACATCAATTTATTAATTATTCATTTGAATATTTTTCTAATATTTTATTGTTCATTATTGTTTTTTTTTTTTTTTCCGTTCATTATTGCCCTTCATTGTTCTTACTTAATCATTCTTTATTAATCTTTATTGTTCTTTATTATTATTGTTGTTGTTTTTTTTCGTCACCCTAGAATTAAAGTATTTACCAAGCTAAAGGAAAAAAGTGATGTCAAACTACTTATTGCCATTCAAAACGATGAATTCTTTGAGGGCTTTGTCGCTATGTACAGTTCTGAATCGTCCAGAAAGAAATTCTTTAAATATCTCATACAGTTATTGCGTTTAAAAAAGATTGACGGTGTCAAAATTGATAATCAGCTTCACCCTGGTGGCAGCAAGGAACAATTTACAAAATTCATTGGGGTTTGATTTTTTGAATAATTACATTAAAAAAATTAAAAAATTGTTCTCTGATAGATATATCAGTATTACATAAGTAATTGTTTTATATATAAATACAAATATATAAATATATATAAACACATGTTTATAGCTATAGACTTGACTTATTAGCCAGTTAATTTTTATCTCCTGATTCTAAATTGTGTTATTGATAATCATACAGGATTTCACTTTTCAACCCTTTAAGATTGTAAATAAATATTTTTCTACTATTTACGGCTATCATATTTCTTTTAAAAGTAACATGATGACATAAAGCACTGCTTGTATTTTACATCCACAAGTTAGCAAAAAAGGATTAAAGTTACAACAATATCTAACAGGGTCGACGCTCTAATAATTAATTTTCTAAAAATGAAAAATGAAGAGTAGCAAATATTCACGATAATTTATAAAAAAACAAAAAAGTTCATTTGCCTTCGATATTTTCCTGTTAATATGTGATTATTTTTGTGGCATTTTATGGAGGAGTGGAACTTTTTTTCTTTTTAAATTACACAGTGCGCTACCCACCTGAATATTTTAGGTTTAGACTTAGAATAATAAAAAATATTTTTGACAGATTGTTCAAATTTGAACTCGAAATTCGGTCCATAATATGACTGTAATAGCTGAAGTAAAGTTGATGGGGGGGGGGGGGTATGATGGCCAATTTCAGGATCAGATTTAATAAATTTCAGCACAGCATCTTTGTATTTCATTTTTAATATGCAATACCTAATTTTCATATTAGGTAATCTGTTGTGCTCACTTTTTTTGAATTCAAGGATATGGCGTGCGAGTTTTTGAAAGAAACTAAAAGCACTGGGAAACCTAAGCTCATACTGTCAGTTGGCTTGCCTTCAGATGTCTCATTCCTAGAAGAATACTATGACATTCCAAGTCTATTAGAGTAATTTACATTTTTCTTAACTTTTTTTTAGTGTGATACACAGAATAGAAACTGATTAATAAGTGCGGTTTTGATTTGGACCATATATATATGTATGGTGTACTTTCACGTACATTTTATTAAAAAAAAACATTTCAATAAATTCATGTCACAATACCATCTAAATGTTAATTTTTTAGTATTTGAAACATTCTAATGTAACAGGCATTTATAAAATATACTAATATGATTTATTTGATTTTTTTTAACAGTGCGGCGGACATGGTTGATATAGGCAGCTATTACTTCAATATCCCAACTTCAACTACAAATGTGAAACATCACAGTCCTTTGAAAACTGACAATTCTTCTGATCCACAATCGATAGTAAGTACAACCTGTCAAAAAATAATATTGTTGCAATGCACTACTAACACATAAATATCTGGGAAATAAGACGGGAAAATCAGCTTGAGGGTCATCCAAATTTAAAATTGTTAGAATATTGTCAAAGTTTGTTTTCATTCTATCTTCATCATATAATGGATTAATTCCCTTCTAAGCCTGAAATTATTTAGTTTTACATGAATTAAAACTTGTTTAAAAATAAAGATTTTATTAAAACTAGCCATCCCGCGGCGTAACATATGCCGCCTTATCAATCAATATAATTACTGTAATTATATTTTTTTTAAAAAGCAATCAAACAAAATAACAGGCAGACATCTTCGGAAAAAATACATGGTATGCAAAGTTGAACTTTGACCTATCATGTGCAGACTTTAGGTCACTATCTGGTACCTTCCAGCAACTTGTTTTTTTATTTTATTGTTTATTTTTTTCATTCCATTTCTAACAAACATATTTCGGGGGAAGGGGGTGTTTTAATTTGCATTGCTTTTTTTTTTGGTTTGCAACAATTTGCTTTGTGTCTGCCTCAATCCACCCCTCCCCCCAGCACAGTATCCAGACAAAACCCTTACAGACAAAAAAGAAAACAACAGACTTGCTGTGACGTATTCGGGAATCCCACAAATCTATACAGGCTGGTGAAACAACGCGAGTTGTCGTCTGTGACCATTCGCTTTTGTGTCCACCCCTTCCCCCAGCACACTATAGTGTTATTTTTGTAGACTTGCTCAACCCCCTCATTTTCCGCTGTTGCGAGTTGTCGACGTATTCGGGAAATCCACAATCTATAAATAGTCCTGTGTCTTGCGTCTTCTCGAAGTTGAGTTTTATATATATATATATATATATAGATGGACTAAAAGTAAAAAAAAAAATACATTAAATCATACCAATATTTACATGAATTATCATTACGCAAATAAAATTGTAAGTGAAAACAATATTCTTACCCATATATGAATAGATGAATAACAATAAATAAATGATCTATATATCTAGAATAGCGCCCAGGCTTATAATATTTTAACAATGAGAATTTATAGAGTCCTGGTTTCAATCCACGGTGAGAAACATGTCAATTTTTCCAGGTCCCGTGAAAGTTGGTCCAAGTCCCACAAGTCCACCCAGCTTTAAATGGGTAGATGATTTAAGTTGGTGAAGTAAAGGCAGCTGGGCGTTGTGCCATCCGCCAAATTCCTTCATATGCCGATATTATAGAAACAGTTAAAATCTACACTTCATCTGCCCAGATGGCCCTTTACGGCCGAGGGGAGCGTTTTTTAAAAATTAGGTTTGGTAAAAATTGTTGGAACTTTTTTATTTAAATCGTGATTTAACTTTTTAAGTTTGCTATTTGAGATTTTAAAATTTTAGTTCAACACCTTTAGATCAGTGTTTCCCAAAGTTTATACATACAAGTATCCAATTATTATTTTTTTTGTAACACTATGTACCCCTTGTGAAAAAAAAAATGGGCAGTTCAATAACCATCAAAATATTTTTTTTTCACTTTTTCATCTCCAATTTGATAAAAAAAACTGGCTAAGTAAAATTAAAAAGATTGGCGTGTTTGGCAATATCAGTTGAATTATTAATAATTGTATTTCTTAATTTTAAAAAAATATGCGATTCAAAGTTTCTAAAACATTTTTGATTGTCACCTACTGTCATTACTTTTAGAGTCTGTCTAAAACCCCCCCCCTCTCCTCTCTTTCTTTTTTTTCTTTTGCCAACATACTTTGCCTACAGGCTCTTGCTTATGTCTTTCTTTTTTAACATGCTTTTTTTTTTTGTTTATTTGTCAGGATTATCTCTACAGATATGTTTTAAAGCAGGGAGTATTCGTAGTCTTCTTAGAAAAAATAAACCTTGGATTGTCCACCAAGGCCGTCTCCTACATTGTAAACAATAAAGTGCATCCAAAATATTACACTTATTTGAAGACTGAAGGATATAAAGAGGTCATATATCTTTTTTCTTCTTAAATTCATGTAAGTAGTCAAGTTCCCATATGTCCATAAGAGTTCATCTGAGCAAATGAAGCGTAGAATTCTTCTTTTTCAGTAACCTCGGCATATGAAAGGATTATGTGGTTAGCACAACGCCCAGCCACCTTTACTCCCCCAACTTAAAGTCAGGTACCCATATAAAGCTGGGTGGGCTTGGGAGGGACTTATACCAGGACATGAAAAAAATCCCAAATCTCACTGAGATTCAAACCTGGGACTCTCCTGTCGACAGTTGAGCGCCCAACACAGCACGACCATCCGCCCCCCCCCCTATTCTATCAGTGTGAGTATTCAATTATTTCATACTTTTTTTTCAACGAAACGTAAAGAATGAACACGGTTTGGCTCTTGGTGTCTTATTTAAAAAAAAAACAGAAATGCTGCTTTTTTGATGACTAATGGTGGCCATCAGAGTATTTGGAAGGGGGGGGGCATATATTAACTCTGAAACCTGGAGGGGGGTGGATGGTTACCTTTTTATAAAAAAAAAGAAGGGGTTATTAGGCAGAGGCAGGAACTTGCTGCTCATGACCCATGACAGTTTGAATTCTTTCCTTGTAAGGGGGTTGGGGTATGTCCTTCCATTTTCTTGGTCACCCTACCCTACTCTGCTAGATTATCAGTTTTATGTGTAGAATTTTCACTCTTCTCCACCACCACCCCCATTTATCTTTCACAGGTGACACTTTCAAATAAAACCCCCACCCCCACCCCGTACTAAGCCCCATCCTAACTGATTATTCCACACGTTCCAAGTTTACCTCCGAGTCAAAGTTAGTTCCGGCCTTCAAAATATTGTGTAGAATCGTTTCACTGACATCTTCAACCCCCCCCCCCCGACCTTATAAAAGTTAGTACAAGGCGATAGTCAGTACAGAAGAGAATGTAGTAGTGTAGAGACCATGCCGTAGGGCAGTTGGCAGTAAAGTAGAATGTAGAGTACAGTAGGCTTAGAGTAGGTGATATATAGTTCAGTGTAGACAGTCCTGAGAGTTAGTTGTAGACTTGTAGTGTAGTCGCTAGTAAATGATATTTGTTTAAATAGACGTAAAGACATCATTAGACAAAATACTAATATTTTATACATATTCATATATGTTTTAGAAGTCATTAAAGTTTAGATCTGTGTGTTTATATACCAAGTGTTGGCGTTGATATATATTAGTATACCTATATATGTTACGGCTGTTGTAAAGTTATAAAGGAATATAAGTCCAGCTTGAAACGAGTAAAATTTAACCTCAACATATTTGGCGAGTAAATTATAGGGGTGTCCCTATTTCCAACTTCGATGAGGACCAGTGGATATTCCTGGATATTTTATGTTGTTTTTTATTTAATACTGTATCTATATATACACAAGAATTTCACGTTCTCATGTTGGTAACATATGAATGTGAAATTCTTTTAACAGTATTAAGTATACAAAATTATAGAACAAAGAATTTTTTTTTTTTATGTATTTTGTGTGTGATGTCCCTGAAGGGATGAGATGAAATATCTTAGATCCTATAAACCACTAATGGGACAGTTTGTATGGTGCCCTTCTTTCATCCCCACCATAGCCGATAGTGTAATGGCCATGGAGACACCACGGGAACTTGAGCCAAGACCTGAAAAATTTTCCTTGGTCCTCACCGGGGATCGAACCAGGTACATTCAGGTCGACAGTCGAGCGTTCTACCGCACGACCATCCTTCCCCTTTATGTATTTTGTAATCACACTCAGTCCATCACTCAAAGTTTTTATGAAAATACAAACAAAAATAGGGGAATACTTTTGAATTTAGAAATTAAAAATATATGTAAAAAAAAAATTTATGAAAATAAACATTTATGACATTGGCTTAAATCATACAATTATTTATAAAAGTTGTAAGGTCTAAACGAAAGCATTCAAATTTTTCCTTTATTTTTAATTGTTTATGGGGGGGGAGAGAAAAACGATTTTGAATTTGTATTTATATCTTATTCTGAGGTATTCCTGTACTGAACACCCTAATTCCAACAGCAGGTAAAGTTCTGCCCAGGACTGATCACAGTTTACATCTGTCTATTACAGCACTGCAGACATACAAATATAGCTAGAGTTACGACTAATTTTAATGCTGAAAAGGGGACTAAGCTGATATACCGGAGGCGCAGGGCATATTATATCCTAGTCATTCTAGACAATGAGCAAAATCTTAAAGACAAGGTAAAAATGCCATAAAAAAAATTACATTTAAATACACTGCATATTTTTATTATATTTTATTAAATTAAAAATTCAGCTATAAAGATAATTTTTGAACACACTATACCAGTGCTGGTGAATATATGGCACACGCACCACGCCGAGCCTCATCAGCCGGCACGCGACTAAAATACTAAAATATCACTTCCTTTAATTTTAATTGGAGTCTTTGCAATTTCCTATAAATAAATGGTTCTTTGGTTAAATTTTGGGCACATAGCCCAAAAAGTGTTCCTCACCACTGATCTATACTATAATATTGTATCAGTAAATGTACATTTATCTATAAATATATAAACTATTACATTTATCTGTAAATGTTATGTCGTATCCCACTTGCGTTCCAACTATTATAATAATACGACACAACTCCTTGTAGTATAAGAGAATTAACTGAACTTTAATACATGATATTTACAGGTGATAATTATGAGAATCCAATTGAGTAATATATAAACACTTGAGGAGATGAGTCAATAAATCACATGTATCTACTCTGTATAATCCTATAACTCAATACACGACTCTATAACAATTATTACTCCACTGCACTGTTACTGGTCACCTAGTCCACGTGTCACCGAGTGTCTCACTGGTCTCCCCTTTTACTTCTTTTTTTTTTTCTGCTCTCTAATGACCGTTATCTCTTCCCCTACTTATAGGTAGTTCACCCCCGCATTTTACGCCATTTTTCCCGCCAAAACCACAGCGGTCAAATGTGTGGCCGATTCACGTCAAACCCAGTGCGTGGGTGATTGACACTATTTCATCATACATGCTTGACCTTTCAAGCACTTAATATACCAAATAAGGAAATATCACAGTAATTAAACAATGCGTGGTCACAAGGGATGGAACAATACCAAATAAGGCAATAACACAATAAGTAAACAAAGCGCAATCATAAGGGATAGGACAGTTATATAAATTATTACATTTTCTTTAAATGTGATATAAATTATTACATTTATCTGTAAATGTTATAGAAATTATATTTAGCTGGAAATGTTTTATAACTATTACATTTATCTGTCAATATTATATAAGTATTATGTTTGTCTTTAAATTACATTCGTTTTCTATCTAAATTACCAGGTGGAATACATTTTACGTGAATCTCTAGGTGGCGTAGTCGTTGATGCGCTCAACTATGATGATTACACCGGCGCCAGTTGCGGGGGCGGAACTCCATACCCTTTAATAAATGCAATTGCAAAGGCGTGCAGGTAAAAAATCAAAGATTTTTATGGGAAAATTCACATTAGCATCATCGCATATGTACTTTGGTTTATAAGTTTGCTGACTTGATTATCACATAGATTAAAACTATAGTAGTAACATTTGAAATGGTTTAAATATTTTGCGTTAAAAAAAAGGCTAATTAAACGTGTGTTAGCCCAAGTATAGAGAGACGACTATTGTAGGTGTTTGTTGATGCTAACAACTGCAGTCTTATTTGATATAATATATATATATCATTGTCATCATTTGTTTTATAAACGTGTTGAATTAAACTTTAATAAATTCTAACACATGAAGAATAATATGTAAAAGATAAATATAAACTTAGAAGAATCACGTATATAACGAAAGATGCCATCATGTTTACTTTAAAACATCTACTAAGTCACATGTCAACTGCTTCAAGTCCACTACTCCAAATAATCTCCAAACAAAAACCCTTTAAACTGTGAACACAATCACACACACACACACATATATGTATATATAAATATAAATATATATATAGAGAGAGAGAGTTAGAGATACATACATATATAATTCTTAATTAAATATATGCATATTTATGTATAAGCTTCATCTATAGATATAAGCCTATAATGGGGGGGGGGGGGCAATATGTTGCCTCAAGTTTAGGTAAGACATCATTAAATTATCGAAATATTTTTTGTTCTAAGACCAATTTTCAACAATGAAAACAGTTTTGCTCCCCCCCCCCTTTCGGTCAAAGTTGTCTAGATCCGCTCCTGCCTATAATACTTAAACACAAATGCAATTATTTTTTTTTCCCCTCTATGTATCATTCATTAAACTATGTTGTTCGATATCTACAGAAATGAGTGAGGAATAATACCCCGGTCTCAAGTGGACTCGACAGCTATGGTAACTATGTATTAATTAACGAATGAAAATAATAAATTGATAAAACAACGCCATTTAAGTTTTTAGTTTTGTTTTTTTGGGTTTTTTTTTTTTGTTGTTGTTTATATTTTGAAGTTCAACAATTTTCATTTCATCAATACCATCGACATATATAACTAGCTGAGATGTACTGAATGACGGCGTGTTAAAGCGTTGGAGTGTCAACTGGTAAGGCCAGAGTTCGATTCCCTTCCCCCACCCACTCATTCCCATGTACAAACCTGTAATGGCCGGAATTCGTTCACTGGTCAGATAAACGCCCCTTAGTTCACCCAGCTTTCCATGGTGTGTCCCTTTCTATTGGTTATGGTGACTGTACCATTCTACAATTAATATATATAAAAGCGATATTGGCTCTGTGTTAAATCGGAAGTAAAGAATTAATGCAACAGTATTCCAGTTTAAAATACAATCATAAAAAAAATCGGATCTGCCCGAAACCAAACAAGCAATTAAGCCTGTTCCATTCTGAACACAGGACGTGTTAGCGCATTTTCATGTTATGTATCAGTACGTTTGTTATCTTTCAGTAAATATTTGTAAATTTTGGAAATGTTTATAAATTCAATTGTGTAATGCATATATCTGAAAAAAGATATTAAAAGGACGTTTCTTTATATTTGAAAACAAAATTATTTTCTCTTAAATCTAACTACAAGTGGTTTGTGGTCACTGAAATAGGACTCATAATTGAAACATTCTAAATTGTAGTCATTGAATCGTCCGAAAACTCCGTCAATTGTTGTTTGATAATTACATGTATATATTATGAGTTTTATAAAAAAGTACGGGAAGTAAGTCATGTTGAATAACTATTACAAAAATAAATAATGATTACGCCCCTTTGATTAGCTTTTATTATTTATATTTAAAATATAAGCAAAACGGTACATAACAAACTCTTATATTTTGGCCCTGAGAGGTCAAATCGCGAAATAGACTTTTGATGTACACTTGGCAGGCCAAGACCTACACAATGATATATACATCATGGGTCTATGACTTATGTTTGCTGAGATATAGGGCGGTCCATTATTAATATAGCTTATATAGTAAAAAACGGTACTTTATAAGGCCCCTTTTACGGCCCTGAGAGGTCAGATCGCGAAATGGAAAAAAGTCATTTCTTGGCAGGCCAAGACCTACAAAATGATATATACATCATGAGTCTAGGACTTATGGTTGTTGAGATCTAGGGTGATGACGGACGGACAGACAGACAAAACGGGGACAATAGAGCATTTTTTTTTCGAAAATGCTCTAAAAATAACCTAGCCTACCGATCAAGCCTAAGGGGGTATAACTCCATGCAAAGGTTTTGCAGGGAACAGCTGGTCTTATAAAATAATAATTCCCAAACTTTAAACATTCGTGTACTCCTCCCTCTTTCCCCTTCTTTATTTTAAAAATACATAATACACTATAAAAATTCAATTTTTTTTCCTATAATACATAGACCAAAAATTTATAAAAAGAAAAAGATGTAATACAGAATTGTTTATGATTAAAAAAAATGGACAGATCATTGTGATTTGGTTCACTGCTTGTTAATTTCAACCTGAGATACGATTCCAAAGTCGAAAGCATCTTCTTTTTCTTTAGACTTTATGTCTACAAATGTTGACAATAAACAAATCATTGTATATATATATATGAAGTAGGGCATGGAAAGATGTATTTCAGGAATTTCTCTGTTAAAACTGGATACACATAATACACTTGATAAACAGGGATTTACTTGACACACTTAGATACACGAAATACAAACGGTGCACGTGATAAACATGTATACACGTGATACGGGGGGGGATACTCATGAATACAAATGCACATACATGATATTAAAACACATCCGCTTACATGATACACGTGGATACATATGATATACATGGATACAAGCGGATACAAATGATAAACATGGAAACACATGATACACAAGTTTAATTTGCAAACCAGATTGGCGTCCAAAGCCCAGTTCTGATGTTTTATTTTTCAAGAATTTTGTAAGCTTAATCCAATAACTTGCTTTTCACCTACAAGCGATACACGGCTGGCAAGGATTTTATATTAATTTTTGAATGTATACTTTACCACATAATAATTTTAACTCATGAAAATGCTTGTTCATGCATACTTGTAAACTCTCTAAAAACCTGCGGAATACATTCATAATATCAGCAACGATTTTTACCAGCCGAACGTGTGGAGAGCGGGCAACGATAACACTTTTCAATTTCCATATTTTGCCACAAATTTCACTTTGTCACCGTTGAGTTAATTTAATCTTGACCGTCAAACAGTGGAATTTTTTTTATTGCTACTCAACGATTAGTTGAGGTAGTTAGAATATATTTACTCTGTATAGCCAGTGGCACCGAGAGCCAACGCGGGCCCCAGGGCAGGACATCATTGCGGGCCCCTTAATAAACAATGAGTCGTGAAAAAATTGACATGGTCGGGGCTGCCGGGCCCCCTTTATGCCCCCTTACAGATGCGGGCCCACTGGCAATGACCACCCTGCGTCCCCCCCCCTCTCTCGGCGACCCTGTGTGTAGCATACATACACACAGAGCCATTTGATATTTTATCAGCTCCAATATATTATTATGAAAATCTTAAAGTTCATGTCTAAATTAAAACATTCGGTTTAGATTTTTTCCCGCAATTTAGCAAGCGACCACTGGTATGAATAAAATGTCCTGCATTCAAAGGACTGTTTTTTACATTTTTACCCAAAGCCTTTGCTTGCCTTTTAATGGGCCCAAAAAGATTGTAACGTGGAACTAGTTGTATAGTGGGTTTAAATACAAAGATTTACTTTACAATGATGCGATAACTCTAAAACTATTCGCTTGAAAATATTTTTTTTTTTGTGTTGCCAACTGATTTATATAGTTCGCATTAGTAGTTAACTATCTAACGTTGTGTGCAATTTTTAAAAAATAAATAGAGTCAATTCTAAGTCATTTATAGTATCTGCGCCATTTCATTATAGTTTAGTTTCTGGCAGTGGCGTCACTAGGGTTGGTGTCACCCGGTGCGGTAACTCATGGTCCTCTCATGACACCCCGGTCTCCATATTTTTTTCCAGAGACCGTATATATGTGCGCATGCGCGACTTTATTTTTTTTTCCGTTTCCTGGGTCAGGATTTTAACGATAATTGATATCTATACTAATCTATAGGTCAGTGCAAGTATACCAATAATTTCATTAAAATAATTAATAATAAAAAGTACGCAGTGTCTGTTAATAATCGGAGATATTTTTATATATTTTTAAAAATTAAATACGGCTTTGAATTATTTTAAATTACAAAATAAGAATATAGGCCTAAAACTAGATATTTTTCATTTTGGTGTCACCCCTTGTGAGGGTGTCACCCGGTGCGGTCCGCACCCCCCCCCCGCACCCCCCTAGTGACGCCACTGAGTTTCTGGTACTAATGTACTGACTTGAGAAGTCCATTTTTCAAAAATGGGTGTGTTATCTTAATATGTTTTACATCATTGCAGAAATTATAACGCAGAAATTATAACGTCCCGGTGATTTATTTTTATTTCATTCTGGGTCAAGTGGAACTTCCGTGACATCGTTGTTAATTACTCATAACACCAGAATAGAAATATCTCATTGATGTATCGATCTCTGTGTTTGCCGATTAATATCTTCTGTGAAATAGTAACAAACAAACAAATATATATATATATATATATATATATATATATATATGTATATATATATATATATATATATATAGAGAGAGAGAGAGAGAGAGAGAGAGAGAGAGAGAGAGAGAAAGAGAGAGAGAGAGAGAGAAGAAAGAGAGGCAAGAGAGGTTTCTTACAATCTGGCAATTTAAAAAACATTAAATTATATCACAAATAGTTTGAACAAGCCTCCTACAGTACGATAGTACGACAGTGGTTTATAGGATCTACCACATAAACATCTCATCCTTACAGGGACTCACAGATAAACATCCTTACAGGGACTCACAGATAAACATCCTTACAGAGGCTTCACAGATAGACATCTTACATGGGCTTTACAGATAAACATCCTTACAGATACTTCACAGATAGATATCCTTACAGAGACTATAAACACCTTATGGGACTACACAGATAAACATCCTTACATGGGCTTTAAAGATAAACATCCTTACAGGAACTTCACAGATAAACATCATTACAGATACTTCACAAATCAGCCACTGCATAGTAATTAGCATCCCCTCTAGCTGCAGGCAATAAATGAATCATCATTATTTATATCCAATGAGAAGACAATACAATGTCTCGTTCTCCAACGAAATCCGTTCATTATGGTCTAAACTCCATGAAAATTTAAGAAAATTATAAATTGAGTTTGCTAGTTGAGCCTGTTTGCAGTTTTAAATTTATAAAGTAAAAAGTTTCTAGTTATTACCTTACTCTTTATTCTAAAATCGATTTATGAGCCTTCGCAAATTTTAAATGTTTTTTTTTTTTAAAAAAAAAAAAAACATTGGAGATTTTTTAGAATATAGTTTGGAAATGTTGGAAAATACTTTGGAAAAGTCGATCGTTTCCTTTCACAATAATTTTCCCCTTTACGATAAAAATGTGTACTCACGGACAGTATTGATTGATTGCTTTCATTAATGGAAATGATCCTTTCATACACATGCCTTCTGTAAATTCGTTTGTGAATTCATCATAATTCAACGCTTTAACAACCACTCCACTGTAACCATGCTCTAAAATGAATACCACCTGTTAATTTAGACAGAAGAGAGACGTTATTGTCTGGGTTGATTGAATATCCATAATACGGCAAATATATATATATATATTTAGTTACATTTTTATTCATAAAAATTATACCATTTTAACTTTTACAATTACAATAAAAAAAATACTACAAGCAGGGCGGGCCTTACAAATTGCTGGGCCCAATTTAACAGATGCTTGCGAGGCCCCTCTTCTATTTTTTTTTGTTTACAATAACAACTATCAATATAAATTTCGGGGCCCCTGCCAGGCGCGGGGCCAAATTTGGAGCAATCCGTCTAATCGGCCTAGGCCGGCCCTGCCTCTAAGTGTATTTTAAATGTATTTTGACGATCTACCTTGTCAATAAGATTTTTTTCTTCATCTAGAAATGATTGGAATTGATATTTATTGAATAAAGTGTAATAGCGATGATTACGGGTATCAAATTGTTTTAGAAGCCCTTTTTCATCTTGTTGAGAAATCCATTTAGATCCGGCGTTATAATTTCTGCAATGCTGTAAAACATATTAAGATAGCACATATTATCGACACATATTTTACGATAACACATATAATGGTAACATTTATATTATGATAACACATATTATTTCACACAAATACTGCTTTAGGAGATATCCTTGCATAAATACATAATCGCCTAACCCTCAGGTAGTTTTCATATCGTGCGGTGTATGCGTTGCAACACTGTGTCTCTCTCGCAGGCAGTTTTCATATCGTGCGGTGTATGAATTGTATTTCATACATATCTTTGCTATTTCTGTTCATATCGTATTCTGTTCATGGCAATGAAGGCCAAATGTTCTTTTCTATTGCAGTATTTCGTACATTTCTTTGTTATTTCTGTTCATATCGTATTCTGTTCATGGCAGTAAAGGCCACATGTTCATTTCTATTGCAGTATTTTGTATATTTCTTAGTTATCCCTTCTGTAGGACTTCGTTCAGCCAGCTTCAGCAGGCTTTTCTACAAGTCATAGATAAAAGAACAGGGCCGAAGGTTGTCTTGCAAGATAGACAACCGAAATACTGAGGAGGGTTCTTTCCATGAAATGAACCATGAGGAGAGTTCCTTATCGGTTTCATCTCACGAGCCCTAAGTCTCGACTCTTTACAATAAGAGAGAGAGAGAGAGAGAGATCAAAGAAAGACTTCCTTAGTTACCTTTTGTCCGCGGCATGCACCAATTGAAGTTGTTTATTTATAGATAACTAGCTGTACCCTGCAAAACCTTTGCATAGAGTTATATTCCCTTAGGTCTCATCAGTATTTATTCTTTACTTTCGATTTTACGCAGAGCCCACACCGTTATTATTTATATAGATAGAATGTGTAAAACAGTTTGTTAATTACGGCCTATCCGGCTTTGGCTGCATCGGTAATGTCTGAATAGCAATGCGCAGCATTCGGTCGGGTAGTCTTAAGACTACTGCAAATTTCCAATAAAATAATAGCTACATCATATCAGACTTGCTAAGTCCATAATAAACGGTTTTGACATGTCATATCTTAAAACACATTGTACCAGTTTTAGATTACTGAATGAACGCTCTGCCGACAGAAATATCTGACAGAACATGCAGACTGATGCACAAATGAAATTTCAAAATTAAATTTGTTCCTTTCAAGATCGTAATGGCTAAAAGTTCCAAGGAAGTTAAATTAGATACTTTACTTATCTAAAATTAATATACAATACGCCATTTTCATATTTTACACATAACGCATTTATTTCATTAGCTGGAGATAGACGTTTGTCATTTAACTTAATTTTATTGTTCCTTCTAAATAACAATTATTAAATATTTGTTACCGCTTTGTAATGGTCAATCTTTATTAGACTATAAGGACCTCCATTTTCGGATTCGTACACAAAAACCATAGTGGACAGCCCAAAGTTCACTAATTCCTTACTGATGTTCTTTGATGCAACGTATTCCTCAACATACACCTGACCAAAAAAGAAAAAAAAAATCTCGAGTAAACCTTAAAATTAACTACTGAGCAATTAAATAGAAAAAAAAATGTGTTTAATTAATGAATTTATCTTCTATTGTGTTTAAAAAGAGACTTATACTCCCATGTGTTTAAAGAGAATTATAACCCTATGTGTTTAAAAAGACTTATGATACCGCCATGTTTTTCAAGAGACTCATACCGGCTTGTTATAAGGGAGGTAATCTACTCCCTTGTGTTTAAAGAGATTTACACCCTTTTGAGCTTTAAGAGACAAGCTAAAAGCAGGAGACATAGACAATCAAATTGTTTCACTACTGATATTTGTGTTTTTTCATTTCATTGTATTCTGCAATCATGTTACTTACTGGTCATGTAGTGAGCATATTCTATTTTTCTGTATATTACTTAATCTAATTTTTCTTGTTCTTTCTATGAGACTGCACTGAATCCAACAATTTAATGATGTGTAATTTGAACCCATCTAAACGTTCCTTTGTTGACAATACGGCCCTATGCTCACAGCGGTCAAATCTATATGGCCTATGGTCCCCCTAAACTATTGCCAACCCCAGTCTTGCATCAAATCAACCATAAAAAGAATTTTTTTATTAAGCGCCTTTTTTATATCAACCATAGCTGAGAGTGCAAAAGCCATGGAGGCACCACTAGAGACAAGGGACATTGTCCATCCTCTAATATTTCCCAGTTCATGTTAGATAGCCATTATGATTTGCTTTACGTTGGAACATTCGGCATGACCTTAAAACAAACCTAGGGTTTATCAGCTGGATTCAGAACCCTAAATCTACACACCACACAAGCTCCCAGATCTACACACCACAATAACTCCCAGATCTACACAACTTAATAGCTCCTAGATCTACACACCACGCTAGCTCCCAGATGTACACACCACACTAACTCCCCGATTTACACACCACACCAACTCTCAGATCTACACACCAACTCCAGTATTACACACCACACCAACTCCCAGATCCACACACCAACTCCCAGATCTACACACCAACTCCCAGATCTACACACCAACTCCAGTACTACACACCACACCAACTCCCAGATCCACACACCAACTCCCAGATCTACACACCAACTCCCAGATCTACACACCACACCAACTCCCAGATCTACACACTAGCTCCCAGATCTACACACCACACTAATTCCAGATCTACACACCACACCAACTCCCAGATGTACACACCACACCAATTCCCAGATGTACACATCAACTCCCAGATCTACACTCCACACTAATTCCAGATCTACACACCAACTCCCAGATCTACACATCACACTAATTCCAGATCTACACACCAACTCCCAGATCTACACATCACACTAATGCCAGATCTACACACCAACTCCCAGACCTACACACCACACTAATTCCAGATCTACACACTAACTCACAGATCTACACACCAACTCCCAGATCTACACACCAACTCCCAGATCTACACACCAACTCCCAGATCTACACACCACACTAACTCCCAGATCTACACACCACACTAATTCCAGATCTACACACCACACAAACTCCCAGCTCCTATATTTTTTTGTGTGGAATAATGGCCCCTAGTGTAACCAATATCTTTTGTATCGCACATGTCTGTAGGACTTAAGAAAGGGTTATTTGATTAGTATGATCATAACACAAAAAAGGCCCACACTTATTTATAGGCTAATATTACCTATTTTTTTTTACGCAGATCAACGCAGTAATCAATCATTAGCGTCTACTTACAATAGTGTTGGTGTCAGAAGAATTTTGAGTCCTCAAAGGACTGTGATATTTTGGATTTTCTGTTGATTCTGGGACTTTGAAGTAAAAAGTATTTACATCGAGCATGTCCACATTTCTGTTAATAGAATAACGATTAAAACATACATATTACCAAAATGCGGCAAACGTAATTCTTGACACTTACCACCAAAAACTAACATTATGACGTCATTGTTATTGGAAGCGATTAACATGTTATTGTTGATTGTATGTACAGTACAGAAATATATATATATTATGGCCAAAGCCCGAAGTTCGGCCAGCTCCCAAATTAACCGACCTTTTCGCACTTTTTGGACGAGGTATGTTGCCAATATTCAATGTAATATATGATTATCATTACAGTATGCAAACACCCAGAATCTTTCATGACCTTTATCTTCCGGGATTGGCAAATCGCCCCATGCCATTTCGCAAACTGGCTGGCCAAACCCCCGAAACCTAGAAAAGATCGGGCATTGGCCGGTCAACTTGATGCGATATTGGCCACTTCCCGATGTGGCCGGTCAGTCTGCGATTAGTTTTGCAGGCTGCTACCTTAAAACTAGTTTTTCGATATAGTGTCCTTAAGTCTACATTTACTTACATTTACTAAGTAGGGCTCATATTTATGCAAATGCTTTTTTTTTGGTCTATACTTTGCACTTCTAATCCACTGTGTTTAAATGACAATAAATTTGGAGCAGGACAGTAAAATTCGAAATGTGGATGCCTTAACAGTTTCTATACTGGGTATCACATTAAAAAAATAAAAAGAAAGAAAAATGATTACTTAGCTAGACTAGGTATGTCGTAGTATTCTTCTAGGAATGAGACATCTGAAGGAAGGCCGACTGACAGAAGGAGCCTATGTTTCCCTTTCTCATTAGCTTCCTTGCGAAATGCTTTAAAAATGTCCTAAATTTTTTTTAAGAAATAGACAATTCACTTAAACATTATTTGGAATTTAACAAAGGCCCAAAAAAAATCTAATAATATAATAGCGATTTGGGTTCTGCGTTAATTCGAAAGTAAAGAATTAATACAACAGTATTCCAGTTTAAAATACAATCATGAAAAAATTGGATCTGCCCGAAACCAAAAAAATAACCTAGCCTACCTATCAAGCCAAAGGGGATATAACTCTATGCAAAGTTTTTCAAAGTACAGCTAGTATTTAAATATTGTTACAACTCTCTCCTTTTTGTCATGGATGGTGCAGTACAAATAGGGAATTCCCGTAGACCAGCGCACCGTAAAATTTACTATTGAAAGCATTGACTAGTGACGTAGGAGCTGGAGAGTTCTGATGATAAAGCCGGTAGTGAAGATTGGTAGCTAATGTAGTTGTTGATTGTAAATAAATTACTAACTGCTGTAGTTTTTTTTTTTTTTTGAACCAACGCCTGTAGTGTTATGGTTTACTCAGAGCAGTTAACACTACCAACACGCTTTTTTAATTATAAATTTTATTTCTATGAACCTGATTATAGCAACGTTTTTAATTTTTTTTTTTTTAAATGTGTAATCAAATGGCAATCTTGTAATGAACATATCGTAAGGGCTAATTTGTATAATTAACATTAACATTTCGAGGAAAATTATCTGAGTAATTTTTATTTTGCCATTATGGGAAGATATCCATAGTTAACGAAATAATTCATTCAATTGTTACTTAAGACAATTTGAACTCATGATTCCGATTTGTTTTAGTTTTGTTTTTCTAACCGTTTTCTTAATTCAAAACTTTAGTTTATCTATTTGTTTGTGGAAAAAAATGTAATCGATTTTCGAAGCACTTTATAGTGATAGATTTTCTTGAAATTTTGCATAGATGATCTTGCTCCTTGATAATGCATGATTCAATAATTTATTTAGCAATGATTTTTTTTTTCTAACAAATGAGTCGAAAAAAAAAATTCTTATAACTAAGGGACATAGCCGTGTTAACTATGACTAAATAACTGGGTTACTTCCCTTGCATCAGTACTACAATATGCTTCAGATAGAGAGAGAGATCTATGCTAGCACGTGATTACCGCGTGCTGATAGGTTAAAGCAGTGCTACACACTGGTGCTTTGCATAATTAAAAATATATATATATACAGTGTACTTAAATATTCGGCAATGACATATAATATCTGGACTTGTGAACAGCCCCCTCCCCATATCTCAAATAGGTCAGGGCCTTATCAATTCAAAATCCGGTCCTGTACATGGGTGTAGCGAGTTTAACTCGCGCCCCGGGGAGGCGGGCAATACCTTTTTTTAGCGACCCCCCCCCCACCCACACACCCATTCAAAAATCATATAATATTACATTAAAAAATTACATTTGGCGCCGCCAAATGGTGGGCAGCGCCCGGGGCATGATGATCACCCCCTTACCCTCCCCACCTCCTCACTACGCCACTGTTAGACAGGTAGCGGTAATTAGCACGTTAAGATTTGAGCAACATTCATTGGCGTATATAAAGGGGCGGGAAGGGTGTATATCTGCATATTCCGTGGTTTAATACAATGATACCTCAGAATACGAACTTTAATTCGTATTCAGTTTTTAAAAAATCTCTCATTCCGTTAAATTAGTTTTAAAATACGTTTTAGATACGTTTCCAGATTCCCCACTAAAATTTTGTTGTTGCACTGTCAGACGGGAAGGGAGGGGGGCATCTCTTGAACTTATGTACAGCAGTTACTCTCCTACTGTACGGCTGCATTTGCCGTGCTCAAAAAAAAAAAACAACAACGAAACATCAAATATCCCTTAAATAAAACCTCAAGTGATCTGTGGATCTCTTGCAGAATCGCCCCCACAAGCTTCATTGTCATTTGCCTAACAATACTTTAAATTCACGAATTATTCCGTTGTATTCAAATCGATCTAATTGAAAACCATTCTAGCTATAAAAAAAAAAAAAGTGAAGTTCCCTTAGCCCCAAAGGGCAGATGAAGTGTAGAATTCATCTGTTTCTATAACCTCGGCTTATGATTGGATTGTGTGGTTAGCACAACGCCCAGCCGCCTTTACTTCCCCAACTTAAAGTCAGGTACCCATTTAAAGTTGGGTGGACTTGAGAGACGACTTTGCCCAAAATTACACCTGGAAAAATTCCATGGTTCTTGCCGAGGATCGAACCCAGGACTCTCAAGTTGACAGTCGAGCCTTTACACCTCTCGGGATCCGTCAACAAACTTGCTTTTTTTTTAAAACGGGGTTATCCACCACTGATCCATATAAACTCGATTTTTTTTTACAACATTACGGCGTCATCTGAAAATAGTACCGTATACCTTCCAAAAAAAATGAATTCTGTAAATAGTTCAATTTCTAAGTCTTAACATTTCTGAATCGGACTTTTCTATTTTTTTTTTTTTTTTAAAAAAAGCTTAAAATGTATGTTTATTAAGTTAATTTCTTTTCTGTTATTTTGAAATATTAGTTGACAGTGTTTAAACTTATGTTAGTAATTGAAAAAAAAAAATTCAAACCGCAATGAATCTTGTAAATTCTTCCTTGTTGCCCCCAGGGTGAAGCTGCTCATCAATTTTCACACCATCCACTTCTTTCGCGCGTAGCTGTTGGATGAGTTTTGTGATGAAACTCTTCCTGGATGAATCGGAACTGTACATAGCGACAAAACTGCCAAAGAGTTCATCGACTTGAATGGCTAGAAGTATTTTGAAGTCACTTTTCGCTTTAAGCAGGATCAAATCTTCAATTCTAGAGTGATTATTATGAACCAAAAAAAAAAAATTTTTGCAGATGTTAAAAAAAGGGATATAATTGATAACTCGACGAATATATAAATTTAAAATTTTAATTGGCAATGTGCATAGAGAAAAGAAATATTTCTTTACTTAAAAAAAAAGACCAAAATCGTACGTTGTGCCTGACTATAAATATCGTTCTTAACGTTGTATCATTTCAGACAGTGTATCATTGCGCAGTGCCGTAGCGAGCTTAACCCGCCCGGGGCACAATACCTTTTTAGCGCCCCACCACCCCCCACCGCCACATTCGAATACAATAAAATATTATATATATGATATACCATTAGGCGCCCACTTTGTGAGTAGCGCCCGGGATATGATGCCCCCACCTTGCCCACCCGTCGCTACGCCTCTGGGTATCTGTTCCCCTGAGGGTACCCAATGAGTTGGGGGGGGGGGGGGTTAGCGTCTGAACAGCTACAGCGATAATAATGAAATAAGGGGGAAACAATGAACGCGAAAAACAACAGGCATGTTTGTTTGTTTTTTAAATGGTACACACTATTATGAAAAATATTTTTTTAAAGGGGGGATAATCAGTTAACGAAAAATTGGCAAAACCCTTATTTAAGGTATTGTGAATATAGTCCGTTTATTTCCCATCAAGGAATATTGTAAATTACGTCTCTGGATGGCCAGGTGGCGCTTTGGTAGTGAGCCAGGCCTTCATGATGTCAGTTGCGGGTTCAACCCCTAACCCCCCCCCCACCGGGGCCGGCCTTACGAATTGCGGGGCCCAATTTAAGGATGCTTATGAGGCCCCTCTTCTCATTTTTATTTTTCAAAAATTACTATTACTATTTTATTAAATGTAAATTGTGGGGGGCCCAATTTAGAGCCATCGGTCTAATCAGCCTCAGTGCTACCCTGCCTCACCCCCCATACCCTTTTTTTTTTGGTCCAGTCTACCTATGTCACCCGTGGTGCCTCCATGGAAATGCGCACTATCCGCTATGGTGTGGTATGAAAGAAGTGCAATAAGGATCTAAAAAAAATAACATCTCATACTTACAAGGATTTCCCCTCCCCCCCCCCCCCCATTACCATTCCCAGAATGAAAGTATTTTTTTTTTCTTTTTTATATTTAGGATAGTAATTTTTTTATTTAATGAACGAAACGAAGAAAGTTCCGGGGTGGTGAAAAAAACAACAACTAATGTATGAAAAGTTTACTTACACTTCATCATTTACATATGATATCACAGTAGTGAGCTCATTGTGCTTGTTTACTGAGTAGGGGGAGATAACAATATGGGTGCAGAGTTTTGGGTTAACCTGATATGGTTCCATCAGATAGTTATGGTCTTTGATGTAGTAGCAGACAATACGCTGGCACTTACTCCAACCTACAGGAAAGGGTATTCTGGTACTACATCATACTAGCTATACCCTGCAAAACCTTTGCATAGAGTTATATCCCCTTAGGCTTGATCAGTAGGCTGGGTTATTTTTTGGTTTCGGGCAAATCCGATTTTTTCAAGATTGTATTTTAAACGGGAATACTGTTGTATTAATTCTTTACTTTCGATTTAACGCAGAATCCACACCACTATTATTTATATTATGCAAGTAAAATCAATAAACTGTGTCGTAATCCTAGAATTGTACTCCGGACAGCGTGCTTTATGCCTGATATCATTAGGAGGATCACGCTTTTTTTTTTGTTGTAGTATAGTTCTTGTGCAGGCAGCTGGCTCGCGAAGTCGATAGTGAACTAGACTCACACGGAAAGGTCACATGGTTTAATCCCCGGTCAAGCCCAAAAGTGTAAAGTCGTCCCACAAGTCCACCCAGCTTTAAATGGGTACCTGACTTTAAGTTGGGGAAGTAAAGGAGGCTGGGCGTTGTGCTAACCACACAATCCCTGTATATGCCGAGATTATTGAAACAGATGAATTCTACACTTCATCTGCCCCGATGGCCCGTTAGGACTAAGGGAACTTTACAAGCCCAAAAAGCCTATAAGGCCACCGATTGGACATTCCAACGCAATCTGTTGATGATGTGTCTATCTGTCCCCCCCCCCCGACCACATCGGTTAAGGGCATTTAAAAAAAAAGTTAAACTCTCACTACTAATTGCTCAGTTACTACACCTATTGTCGATTAAAACAATCTACCTTTTTTTTCAAAAAACACAACGCTTACAAACTTACTCTGGATAAATTGTTATCATTCCAAAAGTAGTCCAATGTCACGGTTCCAATGGTTGCCAAGTCCATTTTTTGATAATAACAGTTGATAAGAAAAATAACACGCTTTCCCCTATATTATCGTATAATGTTTTACGAGTTAACTGAACTTTTCAAAAAAAAACATTGCTCAAAAAGGAACAAGCTTTTTCGACACTGGGGCCACTTCCAATCTATGTAGCTGATCTATCACCTTCCACATCCAATCTATGTAGCTGACCTATCACCTACCACTTCAAAGCTATGTAACTGACCTATCACCTACCACTTCAAATCTATGTAACTGACCTATCACCTACCACTTCAAATCTATGTAACTCACCTATCACCTACCACTTCAAATCTATGTAACTGACCTATCACCTACCACTTTCAATCTATGTAACTGACCTATCACCTACCACTTCAAATCTATGTAGCTGACCTATCACCTACCACTTCAAATCTATGTAACTGACCTATCACCTACCACTTCAAATTTATGTAACTGACCTATCACCTACCATTTTCAATCTATGTAACTGACCTATCACCTACCACTTCAAATCTATGTAACTGACCTATCACCTACCACTTCAAATCTATGTAACTGACCTATCACCTACCACTTTCAATCTATGTAACTGACCTATCACCTACCACTTCAAATCTATGTAGCTGACCTATCACCTACCACTTCAAATCTATGTAACTGACCTATCACCTACCACTTCAAATCTATGTAACTGACCTATCACCAACCACTTTCAATCTATGTAACTGACCTATCACCTACCACTTTCAATCTATGTAACTGACCTTTCACTACCACTTCCAACCTTTGTAACTGACCCCACACTTCAACTTCGATCGATTAGGACTAAGCAGCTTTTTATAAACTTTATATTTTTAACCATTCTGTTAAGTATCAAACAATGTAATACAAAGAAAAAACTACTTGTCTACATGATTATATAAATAATAGCGATGTGAATTCTGCGTTAAATCGAAAGTAAAAAATATTACAACATTATTCCCGTTTAAAATCATCAAACGTAAACAATATTAATGAAAATCATGAAAAAATCGGGTCTGTCCGAAACCAAAAAAAAAATAACCTAGCCTACTGATCAAACCTAAGGGAATATAAATCTATGCAAAGGTTTTGCAGGGTACTGTAGTATAATATAAACTCTATAGAATGCGCATCCTCAATTTTAAAAAGCACCATATGTTTGTATTAACGTTATGTGTATCAATTTTAAAAAGCACCATATGTTTGTATTAACGTTATGTGTATCAATTTTAGAAAGCACCATATGTTTGTATTAACGTTATGTGTATCAATTTTAAGGTACTGCACAATTATGAAAGGAAATAACAAAAATGGTTGTATTTTTTTTTGTCATTATTTTTTAAATTAACTATGGGCTTTCATTATGATTGTTTTATTCTGTGATTCAAAAAGTATATACTGGACATACATTTGAAAATCTATAAATAAAAAAAAACAATCGAATAGTTTTTACTGGAATTCAATTTAGAAAACTGCCAACTTAATTGATGATTGTATGATTGTTAAAGCTTACTTAAGTGGACTCCAATCAGTACCAAGAATAATGTGGCTGCCAAAGCAGACGTCATCCTCAAAATGTTCCAAAGAATATCGTTGCCGGTGTACTAGACCTATTTACAATACATTGTAGAACATTAAAAAATATAAGTATATAAATTTAAAAGAAATTTTAAAAAATGTTCTATTCATCACAACAAAATAATTATTTACTATATTCAGAATTCTGGACAATTGTTCTCTTGTGGGGAGATGTGGGGAAGGGTGGATCCCGGGTCAAAAACGATGTCATTGTTGCCTCTTGCAAATGTTTGACCACTTTTAATACTTGGACAGAGCTAGCCCACAATAAATAAGTCGTACTTTGCCCCGTGGGCGGGCTTCTAATCTGCTCTGACTGGTCTTCAGTCGGAATGGTTGGCCATTTTCGTCGCACTCCTACGATTCCGAAAAATGCAAAATGTAATAGTGCTATTTCGGCGCCCCTTCCAGGTTCGAAGCTCAGCCTACCCGGGATGTGTTTGATAAGATAAACATCGCCCGGGATTCCAGGAATACGCTATACCGGGATTTCAGTGATGCGCTATTCTAGGATTCCAATAATGCGCTATTCCAGGATTCTAGGGAATGTGCTATTCCTGGATTTCAGGAAAAAAGCTATTCCTGGATTTCAGGAAAAAAGCTATTCCGGGATTTCATGAATGCGCTATTCCTGGTTAGAAACTAATTTCGCATTCAACAAAACATCACATTTATTTTATGCTAAGAGAAAAGGGGGGGGGGACCCATACTCTTGTCTTTGGGAGCGCTATGTTCAGAGGTGACCGAGTTGTCATAGTTTGCCAGGGGCCCAGAACTCCTGATTGCAGCCTTGGGTTCCACTATTTGCCGAGTAGTAAATTGAGAAATAAAATAGTATAATCATACGATTATTACATGTTTATGGGAGGGACTGTTGGCCGAGAGTTGTAAACTAACCTGAGACTCCTGAGTTCGAACCTAGGCGAGATCGAAGGGAATTTTCCCAGGTCCTGGTGAAAATTGGTTCAAAGTCCCGCAAGTCCATCCAGATTTTAAAATGGTCACAAAGTTACTTGACCTAGTGGTACAATCCCATTATATGCCGAGGTCACAGAAACAGATGAACTCTACACTTCATCTGCCCCAAAGGCCCTTGAGGGGGGGGGGCGCTAAGGGATTTGTACTTAAATTTATTGTATTGATACAATAATCCATGATCCTTTTAGTGGGACGGATGGCCGAGTGGTGTAGATACTCGACTGTCGACCTGAGAGCCCTGGGTATCGAACCCAGTGAGGCCCATGGAGTTTTTCCATGAGAAATTTGGAAACAAAGTCGTCCCACAAGTCCACCCAGACCCACAAATCCACCCAGTCAAACAAGTCCACCCAGCTTTAAATGGGTACCTGACTTAAGTTGGGGAAGTAAAGGCGGCTGGGCGTTGTGTTAACCACACAATCCCTTCATATGCCGAGGTTATAGAAACAGATGAATTCTACACTTCATCTTCCCCGATGGCCCGTTAGGGCTAAGGGAACTTATAATTCTTTTGGAGAAGGAGGGGGGATATCTCAGGCAGTTAACATTTGAACTTAAAAAGATAAAACAATTTACTATTACCTAATGGTGGTAATAGCAATGTTTTTGACTAACCTTTTTAGACAAGCCGTGAAAAAATAAACTATAGCACTTTAACAAAGATATGATGTTGCTATCAATTAGCCACTATCTTTTTCTTCAACATATGTATGATGTTTGGATGGATGAGCTTACGTGGCCCAAGGAAGACACTTTCCGTCACGACGTTTACAGTACCCAAAAAAAAAGTCGTACGACCAGTTAGTAACACATGTTACAGGTAGCGAAAATAATTTGGTCCGTCCCCTTTTTTTTCTACATGTGATACAAAACAGTAACAAAAATATAGAGACCCTCCCACAATCCTGAAGTCCAATCAACGCCAATATGTTAAGTTTCTCTGGACTTTGATTGACGGGTAAAACGAACAATAGGAGGCGGGATGTATACCCAACATTTTTTGTAACGGTATCAGAATGCTATCCGGCTTGTTAGAGCAGCTCTATTGTCCCCGTTTTGTCTGTCTGTCTGTCTGTCTGTCCGTCTGTCCGTCTGTCCGTCATCACCCTAGATCTCAACAACCATAAGTCCTAGACCCATGATGTATATATCATTTTGTAGGTCTTGGCCTGCCAAGAAATGACTTTTTTCCATTTCGCGATCTGACCTCTCAGGGCCGTAAAAGGGGCCTTAGTACCGTTTTTTACTATATAAGCTTTATTAATAAAGGAGCGCTATATCTCAGCAACTATAAGTCCTAGACCCATGATGTATATATCATTTTGTAGGTCTTGGCCTGCCATGTGTACATCAAAAGTTCATCTCGCGATAGGACCTCTGAGGGCCGGGCTTCAGGGCTCAAATGAAATAGTAAGCTTGTGTTCTGAGTTTAATTGTAAACATTTCCAAAATTTACAAAGATTTACTGAAAGATAGCATACGTACTGATACATAACATGAAAATGCGCTAACACGTCCTGTGTCCAGAATGGAACAGGCTTAATTGCTTGTCTGTCTCTAAATTATATGTCTTCTTATTATTATTTGTTACAAAACATGGCTTCTTGAGTAGATCCCATAGGACATTTTATTTTATTACGTATTGTTATTGTTTGTTTGTTTGTTTTTAAGATGGGTAGCGTGGCCTCAAACGAAATATATTGACGGGCGAATAATATTATTTTTTTCCATTCGAAATCAACAAACTGAATAATACTGAGTTGCGTATGACTCTGTGTAAGCAAGGCCTACATAAAGTACCTACTTTTAATGATATGAGGTCTATCTTTACTCAGAGTTGGGGGGGATAAAAACCAGAAATGTAAATACATGTTACGGTGGCTAATGACGGTGGTCCTTTCGTAGTGGGGGTTCGATTAGCAGTGGTGGTCCTTTACGAGTGGCGATCCTTAGGTAGTTGTGGTCCTTTACGAGTGGCGATCCTTAGGTAGTTGTGGTCCTTTACGAGTGGCCATTCTTTGGTAGTGGTGGTCCTTTACGAGTGGCCATCCTTCATTAGTGGTGGTCCTTTACGAGTGGCCATCCTTATGTAGTGGTGGTCCCTTGGTAATGGAGATCCTTTACGAGTGGCCATCCTTATGTAGTGGTGGTTCTTTGGTAGTGGTGGTCCTTTTCGATTGTCCATCCTTAGGCAGTGGTGGTCCATTGGCAGTGGTGGACCTTTAAGTCTTGTACTCCGTTGGTAGTGGTGGTCCTTTGGTAGTTTTGGCCCTTTGAGAAAGGTCCTCGTTCGATAGCGATGATCTCTTTCCAGTGGCTGCCCTTCGGTAGTGGTCCTCCTTTGGTAGTGGTCCTCCTTTGGTAGTGGTGGCCTCAAGTGGTCGTCTGTTTTATCTAAGCCTTAGAAGTGCTCAGTTAGATACCACACCGCGGTAAAATAATGTATGCGATTAAGGGGCATTGTATCATATTAAACACAACAGAAAATATTCTAAGCTTACAGAGCAAGTATAGAATGTAACAACTGATAAATATGTCTAAGCTCCTAGTGTGATTTACTATATTGATTTTCTCCAAGTTTTTTTTTAGCAAAGCTATTCAATTGCAATGGCTCTCAAACTTTTACGCTTCTTGATTCGGGATGACAACAGTTATGGTTTCGCGAAGCATCATAAAATTTTTAATTTGAGAACTACCTGCAAATAAAGACTACAAGATATGTATGTGTAAATAGATGTATATTGACACACTTCTGGGTCTGTAACCAAAATAGAGATAGACTCGTATTTCTGCATGTATAAAATGTTCAATACTTCCATGGGAAATTTTGATTATGCTGCAACCGACTTGAAGTTTTATCCGATGCCCACACTTTGAGAAGCACTGGATGGACGCTGTGTGTTTTAAAGTGTACCTTTTATCTAAATGTGCACACTATATCTGAAATGTGCACACTATATCTGAAATGTGCACACTAAATATAAAGTATGCTGTGGACGCTGTGTGTTTTAAAGTATACCTTTTATCTAAATGTGCACACTATATCTGAAATGTGCACACTATATCTGAAATGTGCACACTAAATATAAAGTATGCTGATGACAAGATGAGTACACAAAGTACATTTAAAATGAGCACAATACTCTGTCAAAGATAAACATTACATATTCACACTACCTGATAAATGTCAACATTAGCTGCTAAATGCCTAAGCTACCCGTTAATTGTCCACGCTGCCTTCTAAATGTCCACACCATCTTCTCACTATCCACATTGCCTTCTAAATGTCCAAACCACCAGCTAAATGACCACGCTAGCCTACATATCACACGAACCCTGTACACAAAAGGCTAAATGTATACACTCAAATTAATCAAAAGTAAATGTACACAATACGAAATGTCGTAGCAGGGGGTGGGGGGGGGGGTGAGTGGACTCTTAAAAAAATGCCGCCCCTTTCTGTTGGAATAAATATACTCCGCCCCCCCCCCAAATAGATAGATAGATAGATAGATAAATAGATAGATAGACAAATAGATTAGATAGATTAGATAGATATATAGATAAATAGATAGATAGACAAATGGATTAGATAGATAGATAGATAGATAGATAGATAGATAGATAGATAGATAGATAGATAGATAGATAGATAGATAGATAGATAGATAGATAGATAGATAGATAGATAGATAGATAGATAGATAGATAGATAGATAGATAGATAGATAGATAGATAGATAGATAGATAGATAGATAGATAGATAGATAGATAGATAGATAGATAAAATTAAAAATATGTAAAAACAAATGACTTTTTTTTTATAAACTTTTTCATATTTCAATGTACTAAAAAAATAAAATGTATTTCCTTTGGCTGAGATCATACAAATACTAGTATAAATTATATTGACTGCTAGTATACAATGGCCCGGTACCCGGACCGGCTAGTGGGCATGTAGTTGGAGTTGAAAATGTCTTACTGTCTTCTTCAATAGGAGCTATTAACACTGTTTTAACAGGGTTAAAATCCTACTATATAAAAAAATACCGCCATTTTGTTATGTTACGTCACATGCGCAGCCGACTTCAGTATCATGGATTCACCCCGAAATGACGTCATAGATCATATCCATAATTATTTATAGTGCCCGCGTTCCCATTCTGCACGCACGCCAAGATAGCTGCTTTATTAGTATGATAAAAAAACATAATCGTCAATATGGATTTATTATTTCGTTTATTTTTCGCGCGCAATCTTTTGTTTCGTAGGTCTTGTTTTGAAGCAGTAAGTGTTGGGTTTTTTTTCCCTTCAAAATTCATTTAAAATAGATGAATTCCTTGCCGGATCCTCAAATACTCGATATTTCTCATTATATTTAAACAACCGGCTACAGGTGACAGTTGCCATTATTGCGTACCTGTATAATTTATTTTCTGTGGTCCATTCTAATACCTAGAGCTGTTTTGTTATAATTGTTTTGTGCACACAGTACTATGACGTTCCGTATTGACAAAAAAAGGTATTGTTCTATGCACACAGGGTGGATACGAGTATCAATCATTCATTATTGATTGTATTGCCTCAATCCTTTTAATCCAAAGAGCCTGAGGTGGATCTCAAACTGTCTTTCATAACTTTTCTTGGTTTATAAAGTTTTATCTAATACATCATCGGCTAGCCTGGCGTACGTACGTGTGTATAACTTCCGCAGCTAAAAATAGTCTCACTCCAGGGGAGTGAACTCTTGCTTGGCTAAAAATAGTGTTGGGAATTCCAAGTAGTGCGCAAATTATACAAAGTTGTAAAGAAGGTCAAAGGGATACAACTCAATTATAAGGAGTCACTCGCCGGTCCGGGTACCGGGCCTTTGATCTAGTTTCTGAATAACAATTAAAAAAATGCTGCCTATTTGAATAAACGCTATCATGTCGTTGTTGTGGTCAGTTAGGTAAGGCGCTCAATAGCGAGCACGGTGGTTATAGGTTCAAGTTCGACTGACTAAGCCCAATTGATCATTCTTAAGTCCAGCCAGTGTAAATTGTCTGGACATTGTTGGCTAGACTTTGTTGGCTGTCGGATGCAGTATACGTCATTTCCACCAAAATGACGTATACATGTAGAACCCAGAACTCAGCGCTATGAAAGAATGACATCATAGGACTATACCATATCTACACAACGAGCATTTGTTTTTTATTTGTTAAAAAATTACATTCCTAAGGCTGAGTGTTGCGATAAAAGTTCATCTGACTTAAACTATACAAAGACTTCTGATTCAAACGTTTTTAAGACTTAGTGCTGTTACATAAATGTTAATGTATCCAACGATTCGATCCTTACTCCCCCCCTCCCCCAACTCCAATGTATTTTTAACACGATTTTGATCTTCTCATGAATTCATGTTTCGAATATCTCAGAAATTCCGTGTTACAAAGTTAACAGTTTATTTTTTTTATCTTCTTTGGTTATTTTCCCAAGTATCAATAGAGGGAGAACTTAGTTGTAAAATTAAACTGTCCAAAGCAATTAATTAATATAGCTACATTTTATTACTTTAAAAATAAGTGTTTAAATAAATGATCATAGTAATATTGTTATGGTCGCAGTCCCTCCAATACCTGAGCTACCCCCATATCATATTCCACTTATCTCCCCCTGAAGTGTCAACCAGAGCTTTGGTCACCAGATCGCAGATCAAAGCGACCATGTGATCAGGAGCTGGACAAAGGTACGACAATTCAGCTATGACCGCTGACCCGACAACAAAATGCCACTGGACTAAGGGCAGAAACTCCGAGTCATGTTTTTAATGTCCAAACACCTCTCTCCCCTCCCCATCCTTATTTTACACCCAACTCATTCAGAGGCGGGGCAGTCAATCTCAATGCGCACAGTACCAAGCACGGAGCTCACAGCACTAAGTACTGACAAGACAGTACCAAGCACAAAACCTATAGTAGCAACCACAAGACACATAGCAACGAGCATGGAGCACATGGCACTTATTGCGGAGCACATTGCACCAAGCATGGATAGCATAGCACAAAGTGTGAAACACATTGCACCAAACATGGATAGCATAGCACAAAGTGTGGAGCACATTGCACCAAACATGGATAGCATAGCACAAAGTGTGAAACACATTGCACCAAACATGGATACCATAGCACAAAGTGTGGAGCACATTGCACCAAGCATGGATAGCATAGCACAAAGTGTGTAGCACATTGCACCAAGCATTGATAGCATAGCACAAAGTGTGGAGCACATAGCACCATGCATGGAGCAGATAGCGCCAAGCAGATCGAGTTCACAGAACACAGCAACCGATATCATTAATGACATGACTTCCATCAAAGCAGTCCATCTTTATAAACCATGATGAGTCATGTAGTTATCTGTTCTCCGAAACCTGTTAAAAATACATTGGGGGGGGGGGGGAGGAAGGATCGAATCGTATCGTTGGATACATTAACATTTATGTAATAGCAGTGAGGATTAAATGGGGGAGGGGGGGTCGCTGCTGCCCGAGCGGCATATACTTTGTTGGAGGATAGGGTGGGGGAGATTCAGCCGTATTTAAATACTTGTAATACCTGTATTTACATTAATACCTTTATTTACCTGTAATACCTTCATTTAATGGTATACCTTTATTTACATGTAATACCTTATCTACATGTAATACCTTTTTTTACCTGTAATACCTTTTTTTTACCTGTAATACCTTCATTTACCAGCAGCACATGTATTTGCATGTAAAAATCATCTATTTGCCTTTAATACCTGTATTTACCTGTCTGACCTGTATTTACCTTTACTACGTGTACTTAACTTCAATAGCTGTATGAACACCTGTATTACCCTATGTACCTGTAATACCTTTTTGTTTCCTTGTCACCTCCGCAGGTATACTTCAAGTTCAGGCTGCTCACGTACGACAGCTTCACCTTGAACTTCACAATAGACCCCAACACCACCTACCACCAGTTCAGGATTTTCTGCGAGAGACCCTGCTCTAACAACTTCACCTGCACCGACGCCGAATGCCTGTACTGGAAGGTCACCACGTTCTCCTACGGTTACGGCGGGAAACTCTATCTCCTGAACCGTGACGGTTACTTCCCCTTTGTCAAAAACGAGATTTCCGAGCTGTACTTCCTTCAGTTCCGGACGTACATCTACGGCTTTTACAGGGCTAGGACGTACGCTATAGCCGGCCCACCGACTGCCTACACGGTGTACAGTATACGATCCATAGCAATCAAAGGCACCGTCTCAGTTGAGGAACTCAGTTTTTGAAAATTTTCTATGTTTGTAAACTATTTATAATCATATGGAGCGGCGCGTTTGAAATATATCAGGCATTTCCACTTTCAATTAGTGTCCCACAAAACGAAAAGCTCATTTCTGTTATCTTATATCTTTGTATCACTTTTATTTGGTATCAAGATTAGATAGATAGATAGATAGATAGATAGATAGATAGATAGATAGATAGATAGATAGATAGATAGATAGATAGATAGATAGATAGATAGATAGATAGATAGATAGATAGATAGATAGATAGATAGATAGATAGATAGATAGATAGATAGATAGATAGATAGATAGATGGATGGATGGATGGATGGAAGGAAAGATAAATAGATAGATAGATAGATAGATAGATAGATAGATAGATAGATAGATAGATAGATAGATAGATAGATAGATAGATAGATAGATAGATAGATAGATAGATAGATAGATAGATAGATAGATAGATAGACACTAATTACACAATTGGCATAGGACAATGTATTTCAAAGTGTGAGTCCCGACCCGCTGTTTGGTCGCAAGTAGCTTTGAAGTGAATGGCCGAAAATGCCAATAATGACCTAGTTAGGCATTAGTATACCATGAGCCGTTTAAATTAGCGCTATTAATTATTAACAACTCCCAGAATATATGCCAATATAGGGAAATAAGCTAATGAGTGTGATAACTCAATTTTCGAAAATGTACTTAGCAGGTTTTGGAACTCACCCCCTCAATTGTGGCTCCCGCTGTTCACCTTTTAATGTGCACCTAGTGGACTTAATTCTTAATGTGTGTGGGTGTCGGAATGTGTGTGTGTGTGTGTGTTTTAGGGGAGGAAAAATTCCTAGCGACGCCCATGATTCCTTGTACTAACTTACTTATTTACTGTGCAGGTTTACTTCAGATTTACAGTCCTGAAATACGACAGCTTTACATTGAACTTCACAATAGACACCTACACCACATTTCACCAGTTCCGTTTCGTGTGCGAGAAACCTTGCGCCGATAACTTTACCTGCACCGAGGCCGAATGCTTGTACTACAAAGTCTTCACCCTGGCCAACTTCATCGGCGGACAACGCTACAACTACTACCGTGACGGCTACTTCCCGTTTGTAAAAAACGAGATCTTCGAGTTGTACTTCCTTCAACGGGTCACCGATGTCTACGGCCTGATCAAAGACAAGACCTACACGTATCCTTCACCTTCGAACGCCTACAATGTGAGTTCCATTCGATCCATTCAAATCAAAGGTACAGTTTCTATGCAAGAAATCAGTTTTTGAATTATGACATCCATTCAAGTCAAAGGTAAAGTTTATATATAAGAAATCAGTTTTTGAATTTTGACGTCCATACAAATCAAAGGTACAGTTTCTATGGAATAAATCAAATTTTGAATTATGACAAAGTATCTTTTTTGTGTTTTTTTTTTAATCCACAAAATCTATGGATCTTTTTTTTATGAAGTTCAACGAGGCCTTTTGTTTCTAATACGGGCTGTGAAATCCCAAAGTTTCACTTTTCTCTAATTTAACAGACTCTCTTTCATACCCCCCGTTGTTAACATTAATTAGTGTGTGTTCACGGATACTCCAGAAAAAATAAAAACACAAATTTGAAGCATTATTAAACTTAAAAAAACAAAACAACTGACGCAGGTATTATTAAATATAGTGGCTACTTTCAAGTTCCGAATGAGTTGAACAGCTTTGAGAACCGCTGACTTATTCTCGATATACATGTTCATTTGCTAAACTCACTTTTTTGTTCATATCACAGAACTTCATCCTAGGCCTGGTGCTATATCATATGTACCTCAAAATGGAGCCGCCCGTATGTCTCAATGCATGCAGGGCGATGATTAAAAGTAACGTCAAATGCCTGTGATCCGATTACATGGCTGTTTTATTAGAGCAATGATTGAAGCAACATAAAATGTCTGTATCTTATAATAGGGCTGTTTTATTAGAGCAATGATTAAAGCAACATGAAATGTCTGTAATCTGATAATAGTGATGTTCTATTAGAGTAATGATTAAAGCAACATGAAATGTCTGTAATCTGATAATAGGGATGTTCTATTAGCACTAAGGTAACACCCATTTTGAAACAACCACTCAAAGGAAAGCTAAACGTGGGGAATGGTATAAAAGGACACAGTAAAATAAATCATCATAGCCAAAGTAAAATAACATTCAGTCATAAATTAGAAGTTTTCTTGATCGCTGTACCGAACCTAGGGATTTGGGGGCCCGGGGGGGAACTTGGCCTCTTTGGGGGCCCCTGTATTTTGACATTCGACACCATGACATGAGATAATGTACATAATATTTAATGTAAAAAAAATTTGGGGCCACCCCTTAAGCTGGGGACCGGGGGGGAACTTTCGAATTCGGACCCCCCTACCCCTCCCTGATGAAAGATTACATTTAAAAAAATAAATCAATGCATGTGATTTTTAACCGTCAATAAAATCTATCGATGAGGTCGAAATATAGTAAACAGTATCATTTCATTTTGCTAATTTTGAACTTTAGAAACTTAATTTCGTTAGCCTGAAGTCAGGAGTCGCATTGGTATCGTTACAACTTTTTCGGTATCGCCCCATCACATGGGTATCGTTACAACTAGGGCTGTACCGGATTCTAATTTTTAGATCCTGCAGGATCGGAACCGGAATCGGATTTAATATTTGAATCCTGCCGGAATCGGAACAGGAACCGGATTTTCCGAATTAAAAAATAACTCTTCCGAACGAAGCATTGATTTCTCGCCTAACATAAAAAAGATATAAGAATGAAAAATGGAATGAAAATTTAGTTTTTAAGTTCTCGATAGCAAAAAACAGTATTAACCTTTTAGATCTTGAAGACTGTGACTAAAACCCCTTCCCCAATTTGAGTTAAGAAAGATAAGTCTGTCAAAATAGCAAGTTCTTCGTTTTAAACAAAAATATTTTAATAAAGCTGTACCTAATTTAACTTGAATTTTATTACAATCAAACAAAGAAATGGGTAACATATTTTAGAAAGTGTAATAAACATGTTTATTAATAAATGAATTCCAATATATATATATATATATATGTATATATGTATAAATATATATATATATATATATATATATATATACTGTGGCAACATCCGATAGCTTATTTTTCTTTAGTTTTCCATAGTGACGTCACCGAACCGTGTTATTGTATTCATACTTTCATTTAAACCATTATCTGACTATTTCCCATAAAAACGCAAATTAAAATACATTTCAAATCTAAATCAATATCACTTTAATGTTCAATTAAAAATGTATCTTCAAGTTATTTATCTAAATTTGCGAGGAATTTTATCCAAATCATGACAAAAACCACTAAATTAAACAAGCAATTAAGCCTGTTCCATTCTGGACACAGGACGTGTTACCGCATTTTCATGTTATGTATCAATACGTGTGTTAGCTTTCAGTAAATACTTGTAAATTTTGGAAATGTTTATAAATTCAATTGTGTAATGCATATATCTGTAAAAGGAAATATTATAAAGACGTTTCTTTATATTTGAAAAAAAATTATTTTCTCTTAAATCTAACAAGTGGTTGGTGGTTACTGAAATAGGACTCATAATTGAAAACATTCGAAATTGTAGTCATTTAATCGTCCGAAAAATCCGTCAATTGTTGCATAGCTCTGATACTTTCAATTAAACTCAGAACACAAGCTTACTATTTCATTTGATGAGTTTCTTAATAAATCTTGGTGAAACTACGTGCTGCAGTATTTTGCACCAAATGAATGGGTTATTGAACGTACAAGGTGTAGAATGGGGCCATGTATATAATATATAAGCCCCTTAGGAGCCCAGAAGCCCGGCCCTCAGAGGTCCTATCGCGAAATGAACTTTTGATGTACACATGGCAGCCCAAGACCTACAAAATGATATATACATCATGGGTCTAGGACTTATGGTTGCTGAGATATAGGGCACTCCTTTGTTAATATAGCTTATATAGTAAAAACGGTACTTTATAAGCCCCCTTTTACGGCCCTGAGAGGGTTCAGATCGCGAAACGAACAAAAGTGTTTTGTTTTTGGCAGGCCAAGACCTACAAAATGATATATATATATACATCATGGGTCTAGGACTTATGGTTGTTGAGATCTAGGGTGATGACGGACAGACAGACGGACAGACAAAACGGGGACAATAGAGCATTTTTTTTTGAAAATGCTCTAAAAATGTGCAGAAAAATAAATAATTGAACTTTTGTGAAACTGTAAACACCCAAAAATAGATCGTTTTCTGCTCTTTAAAAAAAAGTTAAACTTTGATAGCTAAATATAGTTTATAGAAAACACGGAATCAAAAGTAGCGGAAGATAAGGTGTCGTATTACCAGACCAGGGTCGGCAACCTTTTGAGACGGAAGAGCCTAAAGTTATAATTTACAATTTTCTCAATTTTTAAAGAGCCACTAAATTTGTTGTTTCAATATTACGGTATTTGATCAGGCCGCAATTTGACATCGAAAGAGCCACAACTTGACATCGAAAGAACCGCATTAGGGTACACAGCCTAAGCTAGAGAATGTTCTATAGGAGAAAGAGAGAGAGAGAGAGAAAGAGAGAGAGAGAGAGAGAGAGAGAGAGAGAGAGAGAGAGAGACAGTGTTAGAGATACAGTGATCGACAGAGAGCAAGAGAGAATGAGAGAGGGAGAAAGGGTTAGAGAGACAAACAGTGACAGAGTGAGAGACAGCGAGAGAGCCGGAGAGAGAGAGTGATATAGCAACACTGTGACAGAGAGAGTGAGAGAGAGACAGAGAGATTGAGAGAGAGAGAGAAGAAAAAGAGATACACTGTGACAGAGAGAGACGGAGAGAGTGATATAGAGAGAGAGACAGAGAGAATGATAGAGAGAGAGAGACAGAGAGAAGAAAGAGAGATACACTGTGACAGAGAGAGACAGAGAGAGTGATAGAGAGAGACAGAGAGAAGAAAGAGAGATACACTGTGACAGAGAGAGAGAGACAGAGAGAGTGATAGAGAGAGACAGAGAGAAGAATGAGAGATATGCTGTGACAGAGAGAGACAGAGAGAGTGATAGAGAGTCAGAGATAGTGATAGAGAGAGAGAGACAGAGAGAAGAAAGAGAGATACACTGTGACAGAGAGAGACAGAGAGAGTGATAGAGAGACAGAGATAGTGATAGAGAGAGACAGAGTGAAGAAAGAGAGATACACTGTGACAGAGAGAGAGACAGAGAGAGTGATAGAGAGAGAGACATAGAGAGTGATAGAGAGAGACAGAGAGAAGAAAGAGAGATACACTGTGACAGAGAGAGAGAGAGGCAGAGAGAGTGATAGAGAGACGGAGACAGAGAGAAGAAAGAGAGATACACTGTGACACAGAGAGAGACAGAGAGAGTGATAGAGAGAGAGAGAGTGATAGAGAGGGAGACAGAGAGAAGAAAGGGAGATACACTGTGACAGAGACAGAGAGAGACAGAGAGAGTGATAGAGAGAGAGAGAAAGTGATAGAGAGGGAGAGACAGAGAGAAGAAAGTGAGATACACTGTAACAGAGAGCTAGAGAGAGACAGAGAGAGTGATAGAGAGACAGAGAGAGTGATAGAGAGGCAGAGAACAAGAATGCATATGCATGTATCATTGTGATTGTTTTTTTGTTTTGTTTGTTTTGTTTTTGTTGTTGTTTGAGCTTGAATTGTGTAAATAAAAAAAATACAAAGAATCCCTTCATGTATTATGCAAACTGAAAGTTCAAGGGGACAATCCCCTTCACTGACCTCCACCCAGTCAGTTGTGACCTGGTCGTCAGGACTTTAATGTCTGCTATCGAGGACAGAAGTTCTGTTTGTATCGTGAGAGAGACGTCATTAACTTTTCATCGAGTGTCTTAGAATGAGATGCGCTCAGCGACAATAAATAATACACAATGGTCTGGTCTTAATATTTCTTATTGCATGGCGCTCAGTTGTTATCAATAATGATTTAAATACGTTGTCAATAATTATTTAAATACGTTATCAATAATGATTTAAATACGTTATCAATAATGATTTAAATACGTTATCAATAATGATTTAAATAGGTTATCAATTATGATTTAAATACGTTATCAATAATGATTTAAATATGTTGTCAATAATGATTTAAATACGTTGTCAATAATGATTTAAATATGTTTTCGATAATGATTCAACTCTGCTAAATTATCTCTCTGTTTATCAATCATGATTGAACTCTGCTATCAATCCTGATTTTTAACTTTGCTATCAATCATGAATTAACTATGCTATCAATGACGATATGAATCTGTTAGTCGTGATTACCTGGTGTTTATTTACGCATTGAGCATGTTCGTTGCATCGGTGGTTGTTAGTCGTGATTACCTGGTGTTTATTTACGCATTGAGCATGTTCGTTGCATCGGTGTTTGTTAGTCGTTATTACCTGGTGTTTATTTACGCATTGAGCATGTTCGTTGCATCGGTGTTTGTTAGTCGTGATTACCTGGTGTTTATTTACGCATTGAGCATGTTCATTGCATCGGTTACCTTGTCCAATGTTTGTTGTTTTTTTAATTTATCTGAGAAGCCCTACCGCAAAATGTTCAAGGGTATGGGTGTGTGGGTGGGGGCATGACATATTCCTTGGTCACGCTGTCCCTCAAGTCCCGCTGCCCCTCACACCCCGGGGGAAACTTTATTTAAATATCACAAGTCAGTGTACAAAATGTGTATTACAAAATATATGTTCACTGACCATAGATTAAGATATACACATTTTTACGTGAAACCGGTTTTTTTTTATCTTTCATCTGGTTCCCTTAATTTTTTTTTCCTCTTATGTAAACAAAAGCATAGCGATTTTATTTTCTCACAGTTTAACAACAATAGTCAGTTGTTGTTGTTTTGTCTTATACTCTGGCTGCAGCTTACTCAATGAACACTATTAATAGATTACGGGAGATGACTTATGGCTTATACGATTTAATTTAACTTGCTTTGTCTGTGAGTTTTTCATCGTGCCGTGTCAGTTATTACTAACAAACTTCTGGTGGTTTGATCGATTTGGAATTTCCAACACATGCTTATTCTCGTTGTTAATAATGCATTCATTATTCTAAAAAAAAAAAAAATTTTCGAGTAACTAAAATAATTTTGATGACGAAGATAATTAAATTTTTTTCTGTTGTTTTTATTAGGGGTGAAATTCAGTAAGTGATATTCATAGCATATCTATGGAGATATTTGACGTCAATTACAGCGCTGGTTCGATACTGTGCAAGAGAAGGGATTGAAGTCATAAAGAATACGGTGTGCATTATGAAAGTGAAGAAGATTTAGACGTTGTGCGCACTTGACGTTTAGAATATGACGCTGTTGGTTATGACTGCTATATAATAAAGTATATTTTAGTGTGAAGTGTACACAAACTGTAAACATTGTGGTGGTAACAGGGGTTATGATAAATACGGTAACGGTTTAGCACCCCTGTTATGAATCGTTTTATACATAACATAAATGTAACATGTGTGGTTAACGGACCAAAATATATATAATCTAAAAAAATATATAAATTATATTTTAAATAATATGCTTTAAGAGCAATGAACTCAAGCATTGCTTTTAGACTATAAAGTCTTAAAGTGAGCAATGAACACTAGCACTGCTTGTACACTATAAAGTGTTAAAGTGAGCAATGAACTCTAGCACTGCTTGTACACTATAAAGTGTTAAAGTGAGCAATGAACTCTAGCACTGCTTTTAGACAATAAAGTCTAAAAGTACATCGCTAAGACGCCATTGTTAAAATTTCTTCAAGCGTCTTAAAGAATTAGACCAACATTACCTCAAGAGAAAGTCCGCCAACGACTTAATTCCCTCCGACACTGGAACTTTGGTCAGCAAGGTGGTCATTGACCTGCCCTATGGTCCGGAGCTTAATGATATAGTAAGTGCAGTCATTTAAAATTTAAACAATATATATACTAGCTGTACCCTGCAAAACATTTGCATAGAGTTATATCCCCTTAGGCTTGATCGGCAGGCGAGGTTATGTGTTGGTTTCGGGCAGATCCGATTTTTTCATGATTGTATTTCAAACTGGAATACTGTTGTATTAATTCTTTACTTTCGATTTAACGCAGCGCCCAAATCGCTATTATTATATTATATATTTATATATATATATATGTATATATATATATATATATGTTCCATTAGCCCTTTATTCAGGGCCGTTGGGACAGATGAAGTGTAGAATTAACCTATATTTGTAGCCGTTGACTATTAACCGAAATTTTACCAAATTTTCCATAATTTTTCTTTGACATATTTTCTATGATTTGATACAGCATTATTTTAAAAAAGTGAGTAGTAGGGTGCATCACCACAATAGAGGAAAAAATTTATTGTTTGTTTTTGAGCTGTCTATGTTTCTAATTTGTTCTAATATCATTAATAATAACTGGTGTAAAATATTTTTCAAACCAGAGTTGATTTAGAGGTCCCCCCTCCCCCGCCCAAGAAATCACAAAACATGTAAAGAAAAAAAAGTTTATTCTAGCCTATATAAAAATTACATTAAAGTATTAAATTATTTATTACTGTTGCATTTAATTCAGTTTTACTTTGTTGCACGTTTGTAAGGTTTACGCACATTTGAGATGTTTTTGCGGTCCATTTCTACCACTTGAAGAATGTTTTGAAAATGTTCATCCGTTTGCGCTGCTTCAACAAAGTCAGATGCCAGTTTCACTCCTCTCGGCACAATCGTTAACAACGTTAATAGCAGCAACATTTTCTGCACTGGCAATGTAAGAAGCTGTTTGGCACCAATCATCAACAGACAGTTGGAGGAATCCTGTGTCCAGTTGAAGTCTGTATATAGTAAACCACGAGTCAACTCCAGCCAGATCACACAACCGAGTTTTAGAATCAATTGATTGGAATCGTGGTTTTCCCCAACCATTTCCAAATCGATTCTGTGGAGTTTGGAGGGCAACCACTGGTCGAAGCCTTAGCAGAGCATCTGCTAGAGCTCGCTTTTCCAACACAGGTACTTCATAGCTGAACAGAGCAAGTGGGATCATTTCAGCAGTGAGGTACCATAGATGCCTATTTAGGGCACGGATTGCTGACTTGGATATGTCTCTGTTGACATCGTTGTAATCCAAAAGTCGCTTGTAGAGCTGTAGATCATTCCATGGTGCATCCACACTCTTTTTGCAAGTGAGCCACCACACGACATAAACATGTGTTACAAATGTAGCAAATGCACGAATCTTTGGCACTTGATCACGTGTGATAATAGTACCTGGAGGCAATAATTGAATTTGTTTCTCACACAGTGCAAATTTGAGGCAATATATCAGCTTTGCCATCCATCGTGCTTTGTGCAGGACACCTGGTCTTTTAAAGTTAACCTCCTTATTTGTAGCATTCGGGTAAACAAGGGACAGCTTAAGGAATTCGTGGTAGTCGTCTCGCAAGAATTCGGTTTGTTTACTAGAGTTGGCATGTGCAATTACCGCATCTCTCATTATCGTCAGTCGCTCTTGAGCCTTCAGATCATGATCAGCTAACGTAAACGAACTACAAACGTGAGACCAATCATGTGCCACCAACTCCCAATTACTTCGCAACTTGGTGAATAAAGTTATATCCGGGGATTTGGAAACTTCTATTTTCATGTCTGCAAACACATGCGAGAGGATAACTTCACCAATGTGATGGCGACAACCTGACTACAGAAGAGCACGTTGCAGCATATTTTGTATGGCAATGCAGGAAGCAGTCTGATGACCAGTGTTTGATCTTGTTGTGTCGAATGTCATATTAACGATACAATCATTACAATGCCACTCTGTCATTAGCTTCATGGTTAATTCTGCAATTATTTCACCAACGGGTTTCTTTGTTGCCTTGGCATAATTTGGCACTCCTAGAAGTTTCAATAGCTTTGCATCACCGACAACAACTGTTATGCGTTCTTCAGTGACACAATGAGTGCAGAGTTAGGGTGGTTCCCAGGAGTCGTGGATCTTTGTAGATATCTCACTTACAACTTTGCGACGTGAACGATCTGCAGTGGCATAGGAAGAAGCCACCATTGATACATCACCCCCAGACTCGCTAATAAGGCCCTGTGTGAAAGCTGCCTGCTGTGTTGGTGTAATCTTTAATCTTGCCGCTAGTGACACAAGATTTGGTCGGCTTAAAACATCTGGAGGTACAAATACCAAAGCTCCTGTTGGCTTTCTTCGCTTTTGCAATGGCATTATATCATCCAAACAGCTATCAACAAACTCCATTTTATCTTCAGATTTAGAAGTAGAATCATCGGGTTCATCACTGCTACCCTCGCTGGAAGGCACTGATATCGTTGAACATGCTGCATTTTCTTCTCTTGCGCGTTTCTGACGTTCCAATGTTGTGACATCTCGTGAATGGCGTCGAGCGACTTTTTTTCAAGTGTTTTGCCAAATGATCCAAAGCTGGAAGACCTGTCTCCTTTCATAGACCTCAAAAATGCTAGATCTTCTGCATTCTTGATAATAGTCTCAACATTTGGTGGCCACAGTTGAAAAGTTGTTGCCAACATAGATTTCATTTGTTCCAGTTTACGTTTGGTGGCTGGTGTGTTTCGGCGACTTTTATCAGTTGAACGAAGTTTATTGTATTCATCAAGAAGCTGAACAATCTTCTCACAAGCTCTCCTCTCTGTCACCATTGGAATGTTTGCTTTTTTTTAGAAAGCAGTAACTTGATTCAGCACAATTTTGGCAGTTGTAAATCGAGAAGGTGCACCAAGAGAACCTGGACGCTCACTGTGTGCTGCTACATTGCAGTGATACATCATGCACCTCAAAACTTGTAAACAAGTTGGTAGTCGAAGAATTCCAGTAATTATAGCATCATCAACACAGATTGCAGGGCCAATGCCAAACAATTCAGTTTTCAGAAGAGTTTGTGGTTTCTTTGTTCGTGAGGCAGGAGACGCAGTAATAACTGGATATGCAACTGTTGAAGTGATGCCAGGGACAGCCAACATTTCCTTAGAAGGTGTAAACATTTTATTGTTGTTTTTCATATCATTTCCATGTTCTGATTTTATAGGTCGTGTGTATCAGAAATTTAAAAAATATAAATAAAGAAATTAAAATGCTTGCCTTGGTCATCAATATGCGGTAAGGAAAAGTGTTATTTTTGCTAATAAAATGTGAATTTTAAATTTTATTTCTAGCACAACTGCTTATCAAAATCAATCATAGCCACCAAACATTATAAAACCAAAGACTATAAAACAATTTATATAGCGCTTCACTTTTTGTATGTAAGTCTGTAAGACTTTACAAGAAGGATGGTTTTATCTAGTTTTCGCTTAATTATGCAAACTTTGTTGAAGTCCGGGGGACCTCTAAATATTGTCAAATATTTTTTATTTTTTTTACACAATGCTTTTTTTGATCAATGGAACAAATTTAAATAGCAGACAGATCAATTATTAAAATTTTTTTTTTGGTGATGCACCCTAGTGAGTAGTTTTAAATTTTTTGTTGGAAAAGTATCTCACCCCAATCCCCCCTCTTTTTTTTTGTGTTCGACTTTCTAAATATTGGGTAGGTTTGTTATCATAACTTTTTTATTTTTAATATATGTAACCCTTATTTCACACAATCATAGATCAATAGTTACTTATTGAGAGGAAATTAAAATAATCTTTCTTTTATCTTCAAATTTGTTAGTGCTACCCTTGTAAGCGATAAGTGTTTTTTTTTTTTATTTTGGTTACAAAGATGGCCGCCAAATCACATTTTTTTTTGTTCATTTCTTATGTATTTTTGGTTTTACTTTTTTTATAAGTTGTTATCCACCCATAAAAAAATGTGCATATCTTCTCTAAATTTTTATTTTGCCCCTAGTGTAGTAAGGTGACCTTAAGGGATTGTATGGCCAGTAGAACGTCATGCCCCACACGTCATTGGAGATCTTCGTGTGCCAGTGTACAGCGCTTACCTCCCATTTTTTTATAAGACCCAAGTCTTTGAGATTTACTTTCGTCTGCGTCTGAACTATGTATCAACTATCCACAATCGGCTGTACTCCGACTACCCGACTCCATGCAGTGTGTACAACGTCCGTTCTATACAGGTTAAAGGAACGATCGCCATAGAGGAATTGAGTCTCTAGCTTCTTTAGGACTACGCTGAATTGTGTACAAAGGTTGTTCTATACAAGTCAAAGACATCTCTATTCAGGAATTGATTTTCTAGCTTCTCTAAGCTACTTGACTCCATGAAATGTGCACAAATCACAAAGACACAAAGACACAAAGATAACAAACAAATTTTTAGCTTTTAGCTTTTTTTTTTTTTGTTGTTTTAATTTTTTTGCTAATTTGTTTCAACATTTTGTTTAAACGGTTGTGATTTTTAATCTTTGAACTTGATTAACGTAGAGCCGGTCTTGCGGTTATTTAGATATCTGAGGAAAATATTTTCAGGAATGTTTGAGGGTTAAAGGTAAAAGTACCTTTGGTGACCTTGATAGAATCAGATGGGCTTAGACTTTGTACTGGATGGAGGGTCCTTAGCAGTTCCGAACCTATGGATTTGAGGCCCGGCAGGGCGGCTTGGCCTCTTTAGAGGCCCCTGCCTTTTGACATTCGACACCATGACATGAGATAATGTACTTAATATTTAATGTAAAAAAATAAATTTGGGCCCCTCCCTCTAGTTGGGGATTTTTTTTAATTTGGACCCCCCCTCCCCCACCCTTGGTACGCCTCTGGTCCTTAGGCAGAGAGTGTACTAGATGGTGGGTCCTTAGGGAGTGAGTTTACTAGTCTGTTGACTAGTTCGCCTATGTAAAACGATCTTGTATTAACAGTACGCTTCTTAAGCTTTCTAAAGTAAACTATTTTGTAACTAACATCTTTTAGTCTAAACAAAACCAGAATTATTTTGTAAGCAACTAAAGAAAAAATCATAATAATAATAATGTGCGAATTTTTTTTTTGGCGTAGTAAAGCCACGCCTCTGACAAAATACAGAAGGGGCACAGAATGTTGAAACTTTATTAAAAAATGACCTTTAACCTACACTCGGAAAATACCCCCTGGATAACACAGGTTAACCTTTACGGAACCAGGCCTAAAAATAACCTTAAAACTAGGCCAAGTTTTTTTTTTTCAAAGAAGAAAGTTGATGTGCAGTGTTGAGAGTATGATACACACCGGGAGCACATGACAACACAGTGGAGGCCAATCTTACAGTAAGGGGTTTGTTTCTCTATAATACTTAGAATACTGTATAGTTTTCAAGTCAACATTTTTTATATATATTGACATTTTTATAAAATTAATTTATAAAAAAAAATAATAAGCTTTATTCTAAAAGAAACTTTTGTTTGTTTGTATCGAATCATGATTCATTGGCATCGTGAGTTGATACTGTAAATATATTTTAAGTATGAATTCAATTAATCCAACTAAACCTCAGGGTTTAAAAAAAAGAGTTCACTATGTAGTCATACAATGAAAAAGTATAGCCTTTAAAAAAAATAACAAAACAATAATAATAAATCACAAACAGAATGTTAAAAGCGAAGTCAACATTTGACCTATTCCTCGATTCTACAAATGTAGGTCACAGTACGCTTGATAGCGGTTCACGGCCGTGCTCTTAACACACACACATACACACTGACCGCCAGGTAGCTGCTGTTCTGCCTGCAATACTTTGCTCGGAACATCTGCATAACAATTAAACATTTACAATTAACAGTATCATTGAAATAAAGTTTCCTCTAAGCCCGTGAGGACTAATCGGTGTAGATGAAGTGTAGAATTCACCTGTTTCTATAACCTCGGCATATCTAGGGCTTGTGTGGTTAGCACAACCCCCAGCCGCCTTTACTTCCCCAAACATAAAGTCAGGTTCCAATTTAAAGCTGGGTGGACTTGCGGGGGACTTTCACCAGAACCAGAAAAAATATCCCAAAGGTTATCAATGAGATTCGAACCCGGCACCCTCCGGTCGACAGTTTAGCGCTCTACGCCACAAGACCACCCGACCCCTTATTAGAATTAGAACTGGCATGAAAAAAAAAATGAGTATGCTATAAACAACTATCACAAAGAGATGTCGGAAACGTCTTTCATGTTCTATACATGTATACTCACGTTTATAACGTAGCGCAGCCGCGAGTCATCTCGTCCCGGCCTTGGAGAGGAAGGGGGGAAACCAGTGCATTCTCCATGGTCTTGCGACGCTCTTGGAGTAACCTATCGACACACGCCGTTTTAATAAATGGGTCAACTATGCGTATACATGGACCCTTCCCCCGCCCGCCCCCCCCCCCCTTTGCTTCAAGTAAAATATAAATCCCTGAAAAGTAATTTTTATTTTCCTTTTACGCAGTGGCCCATAAAAATGAAAAGCTTTTTGAAAGTTCATGCCAATGGTTTCCCTAAATAAAGACTTGAAGAACAGCACTGCCAATCAGTGCTCGATTTAAGAAAAAAAACCCCAGTGCCAGGGATGAACATAAATTTCTGCAGAGCCGGAAATAAATGTCTATGATTTCATCCCCGGCAGGGATATATTAGCTAATGCAGAGCCGGGGTTGTCTCAGTGCCGGGGATATCCCCGGTGGTAAATCGAGCCCTGCTGCCAATACTGATTTTAAAGTCAAATGCTGTTAATCTCTGTCCTTGTTATTTTGTTTGTTTTTTTTTAATTCTCAATCGCCTTAAAAAAACAATGTGGTACCCCCCCTCCGATATAGTAAAAATAGATCAATTTTAGATTATGTACTTCAGAGTTTCGCCCGGGGGCATGGGCGCAACCGATGTACGGGTCGTGAGGGTCCGGACCCTACCAAAAAAATCAAGCCACTGGTATTCGACCCTACCAAAATTTGGGGGGGGGGGGGCAGACATACCAATTTTTCATCTTCCCTAATATTTTGGACCCTACCAACTTCAACATACTGGCTGCGCCCCTGCCCGGGAATGTGGGGGGGGGGGGAGGAAGCGAGGGGGGGTAATTTACAATGCACTTATCGCTCATCTTAAAATGACTTCATTGATTACATGATACATTATTAACCACTTAAACGTATCAGTGTAACTTTCTTATTTCGAGGTGGAAAAAAAAATTACAAATATAGGTCACACAAACAGGTTATCTTCAAGTTGAAGAGCTCTGTGTCACGGGCCGTTCCTGTGTTGTTGTGTGTTTGTTTGTTGTTGTTTTGTTGTTGTTTTTTTTTGGGGGGGGGGGAGTGGCCCTTAGAAGAAATAGCTATGGGGGCACTAGGCAAAAAAAGTATTACTATCAATAGTAATTGTTACCAATTGGCGTGGACGGGGGGGGGGCTTTTTGGAAAATTGGAAGGCTTAAGCAGTCGCATAGTATTACCAACCCAACCCTCGACGCTCCTGCAAATACTTTTATCTCCAACTCCACTGTAGCGAATCTTCCATTCTCTCTCCCCCCCCCCGCCCCCACATATCCTGCCACACACACACACACACAAATCTACAGCAAGCATTGCTAAAACTTCAAATGTTACATTCCCAGATTCAGTCGACATGATTTTCACAGTCGCCGTGTTGATCGTATTGGCGTACTTTGTGGTCAAGTACACTCTCAGGGTCATCAAGTACCGCAGGGCGTACTTCAAACTGCCCACCATACCCAACTACAGCTACCTGACGGGAACACTGCACATGGTGAGTGACTCACAACTAAATTCGGTACTTGGTCGATCAATAGAACGGAATACACATTTTTCCCCCTAGCACTCTAACAGACTACAACCCATGGAGCTTGCTTGCCGGTGGGTAGGTGGTGGGGGAGGCTTTAGACAAAACACAAGGTACACTAAAGGATTTAATACAAAAAAAAAGATTATAAAGGTAGCCCCATGCGAATATTCGGCCCTTAAAAACCTGTCGAAATTGGAGGCTCTTCTGAGCTACCCCCACATGTCGGGATCTTGAGCTAAAACCTGAAAAATGTCAAAGGATATCGAACCAGATACTTTCAGGTTGACAGGTCGAGCGCTTTATCGCACGACCATCCGTCCCCTCAAGGGTTATAGGTAGCCGCTACTAGTTTGCCTATCGATAAGAATCATCACTGCTACTGTATATCGAATATAAAAATATCTACTTCCAATATAACTGACTATTAAACAGAGCCTACCGGTTGTGTGCATCAAACCCCGTATTACTATCGGTCGATTTGCTAGCATCAGACCATCCAAAAAGCTCTGCTGAGTACTATAAATAAGTGAGACCTTATTTAGAGTCCCCCCTAACCCCCCGCCCCCATTCATTCTTTGTCACTATCCCACTGTTGAGCATGCTTATATACTCAATAGCGGTAGAGCTTTGAACACAGTCAGCGAGGTGCTGGCAATGAGTTTCGTGCTGATTGACGCCAAATTAATGACGTTCTCGTTGGGGGCGGTGCATGAAGGCCCTTGTCAATTAAGGGACCCACGATAGTGGAGGGGGGGGGGTATTCTCTTAAGAAGCCCGTTTTTTTTTTTTGTTTTTTTTTTTTGCGGGCGTGGCGCCCACGTTGTTTGTGACGCCGCTGTTGACGCCAATTAAGTTTGTTCTTGACGCCTCACAGGTCATTGCAGACTGAGTTATGCTGTGTGTGTGTGTGTGTGTGTGTGCAGGCCCACCGACAGACAGAAATTTCGGGCCCTTGGGCAGGGCTGTCACGGGTCAACGTGCTGAGAATAATATTTTCCAAAAGTTGATTGGCCAGCTCAGTCCGGGCCCCCTAAAAAAACTCGCCCTAAAACTCGCTGGGCCCCTGAGCATTTGCCACCCCCTGCCGCCCTTCCCTCGTGGCGGCACTGTGTGTGTGTGTGTGTGTGTGTGTGTGTACAGAAGTTAGAAAGAAGCCCCAGACATGGGGAAATTCATGCATATATATTTTTCGGAGACCCGTCTACCCCCCCCACACACACACACAACTAATCATAACTTTTTACTAGAGACTTGTAAGTGACGCCACTGGGGACATTATAGAATCCATTCCCCTCCCCCACCCCTAAGCCCCCTTACGTAATTATTAACAATTATTTATTTATTTTTGAAATGACAATTGAAAAAAAAAAATATCTCCCGATAACAATGGTTTTTTTTTCCCCTCCCCGCTCAGTTTCCAGGAATCAACGAAGAAGGGTTGGATTTCGATTTTGAGAATGCCAGAAAGTTCTGCTATTTCCATGTCGTGTGGGCGGGGCCCATCCTCCCAGCCGTCATCACCTACCACCCCGAGGCCACCAGGATCATCCTCAAATCTTCAGGTACAAAAATTATAAATAGGCTGTTAATTGGCTCCAGTTGCAAACTGGGTCTGATTACCCTTGACCTATATGTACGCCATTGTTATCATTGTATCAAGATGCCGGTTGTTTTTAGTTATTTTTTTTAATATCTAATGTGTATCTTGGTATACTTCTTTTGTACTTTTAACCAGAGAATGTATATAGCATACAGAAAGTGCATCCATATTTCAAAAAGTTCGCCAATAATCACTTTTTAAAAAAAAAGAAGCCGCCATTTATTTTACTTTATTATCCAATTGTGTAGCGCAGGAGGGGGGTCGGCAACCTGCGGCTCGCGAGCCGCATGCGGCTCTTTAGATGTCAAGTTGCGGCCTAATCAAATACCATAATATTGAAACGACAATTTTAGTGGCTCTTTAAAAATTGAGAAAATTGTAAATTATAACTTTTGGCTCTTCTGTCTCAAAAGGTTGCCGACCCCCTGGTGTAGCGCAATAACAACAAAAATGGCGGCTTTCGGAAGTGTCACTTTAAATTGATGATACGCATTCTGTATAGTTTTTATACTCTGTGTGCTGACAATGTAATCCTGACATCCTTTTCATACTACTGTCTTGTTCGTTTGTTTGTTTTTTTTCCAAAACGTCCCCAGATCCTCTTGTTCTTTTATCTACCCTTGTATGTTCCTAACTCCGCAGCTCCAAAGACCCGTAACACAATCATGTCCACTGCTTACGACATGGGGCTCCGTTGGCTTGGGGAAGGTCTGCTCATTTCTAATGGAGACAAATGGGCCAGGAATCGGAAGCTGTTGACCCCAGCTTTTCATTTCGACATACTGAAACCTTACCTGGAAGTCTACAATCAGTGTGCCGACATTTTGTTAGTAAGTCCATTATTTCAGTTCAACAGCTAACAGTAACAGAAGTTACAGCAACAGAAGTTACAGTAACAGACACTGCAGTAACAGAAGTTGCAGTAACATAAGTTTGCAGTAACAGAAGTTATGGTAACAAAAGTTACAGTAACAGAAGTTTTTTCCTAGCCAATCTACCCAAGACGCCAAAAATATTGCAATATTTAAGCTAAGTAATTTGTTTTGAATACGAAACTACGGCGGCAAATTATTGTCTATTTGAATACAAAGTTGTATAAATTATTAGTTCTCTTAAAGCTCCAAAGGACTCATCGGGCCAGATAAAGTGTAGATTTCATCAGTTTCTATAAACTGAGGCATAAACTGAGGTTTAAAAATCCCAAGGGTCTAACTGAGATTCGAACCCGGGACCCTCGTTCTACACCTGCACGACCACCCGGCCCCCTTGTATAAATTAATATTAGGTCAATAATTACAGAAAGGCCATGTCAGAATCAGTCCTGGCTTTCAGCAGCAAACAAGTGAAAATTGACGGTTGGGAAAGGGATAGCCTGGGGAGGAAAGAAAGAGAGAATATCAAAGTTGATTTTCAGAAGATTGAAAGTAAAAACTGAATTTATATTCTGTGAGTAAGGCGTATGGTTGAGCGAAAAACATTATCAAATCTTCACATTTTTCTCGCAATAATATTCTCTCTGTTCCCATCCGCTCATATCAGCGGTATTGAGTTTAAGTCTTGCTTAATAGAAAACAGAGGGAAGAGCCGTTTCTAAGCAATCTAAATCACCACATGGGAACCCAACCCCCTAAAATACCCCCCACTCTCTTTCCAAAAAGTACTATCAAATTTTATTGAAAGTATTTTTTTGCCTTGAGCTCCAACAAGGAGCGACATTCACATGTAAGTTTAATATTATCGGTATCTATCTTTTACTATCTCATAGTATTTATATTTGATTTTGTATTCCTTTTAGGATAAAATTGGCGAGTTTGCCCAAGATGGTCAGTCTTTTGATATGTACAACTTCATCAATCTAGTCGCTCTGGATATTATCCTGAGATGTGCATTCTCTTACGTGTCAGAGTGTCAGACTACAGGGTGAGTACTGAATGCCAACTTGTTAAGCTTAAGTGTGAGGGAACCGCAGAAATAGATATGATACAATTATTTGACTGCTTAAAGAGTCTTGAAATAAAATACAGCAAGCTTCTTCTGTTTACCATCTTTAAGGACTCGTCAGTTGAAACCTTTGATTCATCTCTTTCTAAGCCATCCCCATATATATAACATCATCATTCATTTCTAGCAATGCTAAAAAAAAAAATAGTGTTATTATTTTGGGGACAGGTGGTCGTGCTGTGTATAGCGCTCGACTGTCGACCGAAGGTGTCCCGGGTTCGAATATCAGTGAGAACCTTGGAGTTTTTATTCATGTCCTGGTGACACCCAGCTTTTAATGGATACCTGTCATGGGCGTTGAGATAACCGCACAATCCCTTTACATGCCGAGGTTATAGAGAAAGATGAATTCTACACTTCATCTGCCCGTATGAGCCTTTTTGTGGTTTAAGGGAACTTTACTTTTGTGTTTACACTAAGTCATTTAATACCTGGTAAATATAAATAAAAAATTATGAAAAACATTGACATAAAAAGGACACTTGTTTTAAATGTATTTTAATAAGATACATACAATGTTAGATTCATTATTTATTGTATTCAATACGCCAATGTAGTGTCATCTTGTTTTTGTAAATATTGTTAACATGTTTAAAAAAATGTTGATGCTTTTTTATTTCTGATATCTCAACCTTAGTGTAAAACAATATCAACCCGTTGGCCATTGATAACAGATGACGCTTAGCTAGATTCACCTTTAAGACACACACACACACACATACACACACACCTTGACACATTGATAACAGTTTTATCAGTTTCCCTGTAACCTTCACCTTGTCTTCTTAACAGATCAAAAAGTAAATATACCTCGGCCATATCAGAGCTGCAGAAACTCTGGGTAGAAAGGACACTGTAAGCACGCTGTTTAATTGGGTTCATATTTTTTTATTTGAGTTAACCTTAAGAGTATGTCTTTAAGTCAGTTTTTTAAGCCCAAATACCTGTGAGCAGACGCGTAGCGAGGAGTGGACAAGGGGCGGGGGCATCATGCCTTGGGCGCTACTCACAAATGGGCTCCAAATGGTATATTATACATATAATATTATATGGTTTTTGAAAGTAGAGGGGGGTGATAAAAAAGTATTAAAAAGGTATTGTGCTCCCTACGACAATGCCTGTGAGTTACTTTACTGTGAGCTGATATACCTCTGAGATACTTTATTTTAAGCCTATATAACTTTTGAGTTACTTTACCTGAAGACTTGATTGTCTGTTGGTAGTTTACTTGAGATACATAATGTATTGTGTTCAGTGGCGTAGCGAGCTTAACTCGCGCCCGGGGCGTAATATCTTTTTAGCGCCCCCTCCCCATTCGAACACCATATACTATTATATGTAAAATATACCATTTGGTACCCCTTTGTGAGTCGCGCCCGGGGTATGATGTCCCCCTTGCCCACCCCCTGGCTACGCCACTGATTGTGGTCATTAGTCTATAACTCTATTATTTCATAGTTTGAGAAACATTCTTTGCTGTATTGACTAATTTTTAAAAAAGTCATTGTAAATCCTTAAAACGAAAAAAATGTAAGGTTTAATATTCTGCTGTTGAAAGATTTCTTTTTGGAACAACCTTGCTTTTCATGCGATGTTGACTAGATTTAAAAGAAACACTTTGGCCTCGGGCCCCCACAAACGTTCCATTATCTAGGGCCCCTAATGTACCATGCCTCGGGCCCCCAAACGTTCCTTTATCTAGGGCCCTGTAATGTACCATGCCTTGTGCCCCCAAACGTTCCTTTATCTAGGGCCCCCAAATGCACCATGCCTTGTGCCCCCTAAACGTTCCTTTATCTACTGCCCCCAAATGTACCATACCTAGGGCCCCCAAAACGTTCCTTTATCTAGGGCCCCCAAATGTACCATGCCTAAGGCTCCAAAAACATGAGGCTACATTGTATATTTGTATACGAGTTTTATCATTGTGTTTTACCGAAAATAGACCCCCAGATAAATAAATGTATTGGATGGACTGAGTTAAGAAAATAATTTTAGTCAAAATTAAAAAAGTAGTTCATGCAGAAGAGATCATATGGGAAGGAAATATTCCTGTTCACTTTACGAATGAATATCAAAAAACAAATAGTTTCCAGCGTACTAGAGAGAAGCATGAAATCATTGGATAATTAAGTGTGGACGTTGGTCAGATTTGGGTTTGTTTACAGCCGTTCATTGGTTGTTTGCTTTTTCCCAGGAAACCAATAGTTCATTTTGATTTCCTCTACAATTTAACAAAAGATGGCAGGAGATTTAACGAAATGTGTGACGTAGCACATCACGTGGCTAAAGAAGTAATTAGAAAGAGACAACTGGAGCTGGTACGTTATTGTCCCCCCTTTACATTCATATATTAGATAGATAATTAGAAAAATTAAATAGATAAATAGAAAAATTAGATAGATAATTAGAAAAATTAAATAGATAAATAGAAAAATTAGATAGATAAATAGAAAAATTAGATAGATAAAAAGTAACATTAAATAGATAAATAGATAAATTAGATAGATAAATAGAAAAATTAAATAGATAAATAGAAAATTAGATAGATATATAGAAAAATTAAATAGATAAATAGAAAATTAGACAGATAAATAGAAAAATTAGATAGATAAATAAAAAAATTAGATAGATAAATAGAAAAATTAGATAGATAAATAGAAAAATTAGATAGATAAAAAGGAAAAAAAACCAGACAGACATTTGAGGGTAAATATTTTTTTTTATATAGACATAAAAGTTGGATAGTGAAAAAATACATCAGTGGTAAAATATTGACTTTCTTTGATGAAATTTTTTTTTTTGGAGAAATCAGCAATCTTAAACGATTCATCATTTTGTTTATTTATTTTTTTTACTTTAAGGAAGAAGATCCAGATTTAGTATCCCGCAAAAAATGTAAAGATTTTCTGGACATTTTACTAACTGCCCGTGATGATGATGGTCAGGGACTCACGTCCTTGGAAATCAGAAATGAAGTGGACACGTTTCTGTTTGAAGGTTAAAACATTTTTGTTGAACGATTTTGTTGAAAAATTGGTTTGACAATTGCAGAGGTGGATTTGAGGACTGGCGAACTGTGCATGCGCCTGGAGCCCCAACTTTTGAGGGTCCCACAGAGCCAAATTCGTAACCCTTGTAAATGTCTCTCTGTTTATATAGGGGCACACTATTTTCTTCTGCGCCCAGGGCCCCGACTTTTGAGGGGCCCATAGAGCCAAAAATATAACTCTTTTATATTTCTCTTTTTAAATAGGCCCAATATTTCTTCCCGCCTGGGGCCGTAACAGCACTAAGTATGCCCCTGAACCATTGTTTAACCAATTCCTTGAATAATTTATCGAACATTTGGCTATTCGCATGGTTAATCAATTAATTATAATTAATAATATATCTATTTTTCCTTCATGTGATTTTTAAAAAATTTAACTTCCCTTAGCCCTTAAGTTAGGGTAATCAGGATAGATGAAGTTTTGAGTTTATCTTTTTTATTAGATACTGTATATTTAAAGTGTTGTGAGGCAAGCACAACGCCTTGCCGCTTATTAAACAGAAGTCGTCTATCCATTTATTGTTGGGTGGACTTGGGGAACTTTATCAACGAACTTTTACCTGGACGTTGAAAATTTCCCTTGGCTCTTACAGTAGATTGAACCCGAGGTTCTCAATTCACAAGTTCTACACCATCCCTCGACCATCCCTTTATTTTGTAATATTTGAATAAATATTTGCAAACGTAAGAACGGGTAGATAACAATGACCAAATAAGTTGACTAAATAGTCTTGATATTTATTGCTGATTTGGATATATGACATTTTGAACAGTAGCGAAGACAAATATTAGAAAATGTTTTCGCAATGGCTTAGCTTACAACAAAAAAATTAGAAATAGTATTTTGATTTTAGTATTCTGATATAGATTAGGATAATTGAAATATTTTGAATGGTATTTAAAATAAGGAATATAATAATGAAAACATTTCAAATAGAATCTAGGACAAGGATTAGGATAATTTAAATTCACAAATAAAAGTTTAAATTTTGTTTTGTTATCACGTTTTTAAAGTCTTAGTAGTTTAACAGTCTGTTTTCTCTGTGGTTATTTCCAGGTCACGACACTACAGCCAGTGGTATGACATGGACGTTGTTCGCACTGGCCGGGCATCCAGAGTACCAGGAGCGGGTCTTCGAGGAAGTCCAGGAGGTACTTCAGGGAAGAGAATATATTGAATGGTAAAATAAAGTAAAAAGAGCGTTGTGCGTAACATGAGTGTGTGAATCAAAGTTTGCTGTTGTATCTTAAACAGTGATGTATAGGTAAAATAAGAAGTAAGGGAACGCCTAGTGGGAGCGAAAAAAAAAAAATTCCTATTTTCAGCAAACTATTTTTTCCGGTTCTGAAAAAAGGTAAAGGAACGTCGTTCCACCTCGTTCCCCTCCCAATACACCACTGATCTTAAAGCTAATCCGTTCTTCAACCTTCGGGTTAACCAACGGTTAAAATCCCTTGCAGCAGCGGTTCTCATCAGTGGTACGCGTACCCCAAGTGGTGCAGTTAAGATTAAGCATGGTGATAAGCAGCGGCATATAATTTTTGTTTTAAAACAACCAATGGGTTTGAAGTAGGTCATCAGTTGCTGCGTGACCATCACCAAACCACGTGCGTTAGAAAGGTGAGCACTTTCGCGAACTTACGTGTGAGGGGTACCTGTGGCAGTGGCGTAGTCAGGGGGGGGGCGGGCAAGGGGCGCTACTCACAAAGAGGCTCCAAATGGTATATTTTATATAATTTTCGAATGGGGGGGGGGGGCTCTAAAAAGTCATTATGCCCCGGGCGCGAGTTAAGCTCGCTATGCCACTGACCCACGGACATACTTTCGCTCCATTTGGGGTACAGTAGCGTCATAGGCTGAGAACCACTGCTTTGCTGCCCAGTGGCCCTCCAGTGCTGACCGTTATAATACGTTGCCTAGGATGGCCAAACAATGTCTAAAAATACCCTACTTACTTATATTAACATTACTTTTTGATCACATCGGGTTCATAATTTATAATTAGTCAATAACTATTGTCTGCATCGTGGGTCTCACAGGTCTGACCTACCAAAGCTTGAATTCACAACAATGTGCATTAAAGAAGCCTTGAGGCTTCACACGGCAGTTCCTTTCATTGAAAGACGCCTCACTGAGGACATACAAATTAATGGCCACACTATACCAGCAGGTCTGTTAGGCTTTTGTTTTACCATTTCTTGCTGTGCAATACCGTCACTGTATTACCATCCCTCTATTACCATAACTGTTACCATTACTGTGTTAGCATCCCTGTGTTATCATCAATATACTACCATCAATGTATTACCATCAATGTATTACCATCAATGTATTACCATCACTGTATTACCATCAATGTATTACCATCACTCTATTACCATCACTCTATTACCTACACTCAAATACCATAACTGTGTTAGCATTCCTGTGTTAACATCAATATATTACCATCAATGTATCACCATCACTGTATCACCATCACTGTATTACAACCCAAATCGATAGAGAAGTATTGGGATTGCCCATGATGTAGACATGCTAATTCCCCACAGCTGGAGGCTTCACACCTCTGCCACACCATAGCATACTGCCTGTCCAATTTATCCCATACAAAGTGTGAAGTGTCTTGAAGGAAGAAAACTCTTGCTCAGATACCTACACCCTCATTTGGGTCATCATGTTTTAACTTGGGTCGTTGTTGTTGTCGTCTACAGGTACTAGAACAGCCATCCACATCTGGATACTTCACCATAATCCTCACCTTTGGGAAGATCCACTCGAGTACAAGCCAGAAAGATTTCATCCAGACAAACAGAACTCCATGGATCCCTTCCAGTTCGTTCCGTTTTCAGCCGGCCCCAGGTAATTTACTAATGTCATTTGGCTTTCAGCCGGCTCCAGGTAATATACTTATGTCATTTGGCTGGCAAAAAAAACCCTTATTGCTGGCTAATATAATAATAATACTTCATTATGCGAAAAAATTGTGATCATTAAATAATCTGCAATGTTGGCAATTAATCTTAGCTTTTCTTTATCCTTGTATTTTTTTTGTTTTTTTTTACATGTGTGCTGCAAAAACGAAAATCTTTCTAGTGGGTCCCGAATTACAAAGTTTGAGAAGCATCGATGTAAAGCCAATCTTCTACCAACACAATCCCATAGCAATCTTCTACTTACACAATCACATATCAACTTGGCTACTTACACAATCCCATATCAATCTTCTACTTACACAACCCCATATCAATCTTCGACTTGCACAATCCCATATCAATCTTCGACTTACACAACCCCATATCAATCTTCTACTTACACAATCCCATATCAATCTTCTACTTACACAATCCCATAGCAATCTTCTACTTACACAATCCCATATCAATCTTCTACTTACACAATCACATATCAACTTGGCTACTTACTCCAGTGGAATTACCCTGACTATTACATACCAAATAGCGATTCTAGCTACACAATGCCATACTGCACTGCTGGCTATGTAATAACACACCATGTGGCTATTTAATAACACACCATCTGGCTATGTAATAACACACCATCTGGCTATTCAATAGAATACCATCTGGCTAATCACCCTCTGTACCGCCAGTGAGACTTAAAAGGTAACAGACTAAAAGTAATACGTCTGTTAATAAAACTAATTAGCAAATGAAAAATACTTTAAGTTTTTGTCTTTTTTTTTTTTTCAGAAATTGTATTGGTCAAAATTTTGCCATGAATGAAATGAAGACCACAATAAGCCGAGTTATAAGAAAGTGAGTTCATAGTAAATTTATATCTGTGCCTTATATGGTAATACAGCGATACCTCAGAATCAGAATGCTCCTTAAAAAGAATAACTGGCAATCCTACGAAAAAAATGGTTTCATACAATTTGACCGAGGATTCTGATTCATTTTCAATTTTTCAACCAGCTAATTCTCTTATCGTGTTTATTATTATTATTATTATTATTATTATTATTATTTTAATATCTCCACCTGTACGATTCCCCAATGTACTGAAAATATCATGTATGAATTACACAACTTTTTGTATGATAATTTTTCATATCTTATTCAAATACAACATAACTTTATGTATTTTTTAAAATTCTACGTAGGCCTAGAATTCAAGAGCATTTTAAAATAAAATTCACAAATTAAGTTTGTCTGAATTCAGGAACAGTTTAATTCATTTAATAAGGTGAATGTATTAAACAGCTAATTCAGAACCTCAATAATGTAGGACATTTTCCATGAACAGATAAAGTTTAGAATCTGATATATCCAATTCCAATCTATGTACAAAGCAGTATATGGTACATATGGTGCATTGTAATTAAATTCGTTTTTAAAGAGTTATCCTTAGTTATCCCCTCTTGATTTGTTATTTGCATTATTCCCCCCTTTTGGCTGTGATCTGTTGTTTTGGTAAGGGTCACGTATGTTTTGTTGACGGGTCTGACCGTTAGAGCGTGTTAGTGATTGTTCGAGGATCACACGACACTGTGGATGGTGGTGGAGGGGGGGGGCGTGGACAAGCAGTCCGAGGGATCAAGAGGGCAGTTTCAGGTCATAGTCTCACAAGGTAGTCATAACAGGAATCTCAATGATTATAAGTGAAGTTTTTTGTGTGTCTGTAAAAGGGTGTTTCATCATAGTGAGATGGGGTTTTATTGCATCACAGCTTGAAGACCATTTAATAGTAAATACCATGTATTCAAGTTATGCTCATATGAACTAAGTCTGTGTTGTAATTCTGGAATTTTTATGGGACACAACAATTAATAAAATTGATAAATAACACAGTTCCACCAAATATAAAGTTTATTTTCCTATAAACGTATTCACAAAGGATATATATAAGTAGTCAAAGGCGTACATAGGGTGGGGGAATGGGGGGGGTCCAAATTCGAAATTCCCACCGGGCCCCAGCTTGAGAGGGGGGCCCAAAAAATTTTGTACATTAAATATTAAGTACATTATCTCATGTCATGGTGTCAAATGTTAAAATGCAGGGGACCCATGGAGGCCAAGCCCCCTCCCCCCCCCCAGGCCTTCCAAATCTCTAGGTTTGGCACTGTGAGTAGTAGAAAAACATGGAAAGTAAGTTAAACAGTGTATCAAACAGAACAAATCATTATAAATGTTATTACTAAAGTGGGCTCTGGCTAGACATACATTGGCAGCAGGCCAATAGCCAGGTCAAAGTAAGCAGGGGGGCACCAATACCCAGCAAGGGGGCAGTTTTTCTCATTTTGGTTACTTTTTCTTTATTTTTTCCTCTTTTTCTTTTTTAAGCGGGGGGGGGGGGGCACGGCCCCCCCCCTTGGCTACGGGGCTGATTGGCAGGAACTTTAAATAAAATTTTTTTTAAAAAGTGCCTGAAAATGTGTTTGAGAACCCCTGATTAAATCTGGACATTAAATTTTTTTTTTTAGATTCAAGTTGACCTTAGATCCAGCACGCAAGACCAGGCGCTGTGCATCCATCACAATGAAGGCAGAGGATGGTGTCTACCTGTATGCCACACCCAGATAAACAACATGTGACACCCACCCACCCCCTACTCCTCAAATTTATGTTGTTGCTCTATTCATAACTTTTTGTTCTTCACTGTGTATGTGTGTGTGTTGCTTATGTGTTGCTTAAGATATAATTGTGATAAATCAAAACGTGTAACTTTTTTAAATCATGTTTATTTTATAATTTTTATTGATTGATAAAAATATATGTTTTGTCAGTGCTAAAAATTCATAAAAGTTGAATAATTTAAAATGATTTTGTTTTAAATTGTGTATTATTTTATATAGAGATTATTTTTGAATGAAATGTTTTATACAATGTCATGTGACAATACCTTAAATTATTAATAAATTTTTCATTGATTCTTAATTAAATGTTGGTTGTTGATTTTTATCCACACTTGTATGCCTATTTAATATTTACTAGGGAGCTACCGATAATCGGATCGGTAACGGACCGATATTGGCACTATCGGTTAATATCGGATCGGCCGATTGTTGTAGGGAGCGACCGATAGTCGAACCGATATTGGCACTATGGGTTAACTGTCGGACCGGCCGTTTTTTGGCTGCCAATACATCGTTTTTTTTTTTCACAACAGAGTTGCAGAAAAAAAATCAGTAAATAACCCAATTGTATAACCAGATCAGACAAGATTTAAAAAAAAAGGAAAAAAAAAATCCGTACACAGAAATTGTCACGACTACATCAGAGATATGACCTTGAAACAATAGGATTGGCATTTCTTAATTCTAATGTATGACCTTGAATGATACAATTAGTGAACATCTGTGTGTATTTTTTTTGGGATGGGAAGTTGGGGGGGGGGGGGAGAACAAGACTTACGTGTGGGCGAAGTGTCACGAAATATGCCAGGGAAGGGGTAAGCATGGGTTGACATACGTCATTAGCTGTAGCACGAGGAAAATACGTGTTTGGCATTGTTATTGATAAAAAAAAATATCGGTATCGGGGGGGGGAAGGGTGAACAAGACACGCGTGAGCGAAGTGTTACAAAATACGTCATACAACACGAGAATAACACGTGTTTGGCATTGTTGTTGCTTAAGGGGCTGTCCATTAATTACGTCAACAAAATATGGGGGAGGGGGGAGTCAGAAAATTTTCGACAATTGTTGACAAGGGGGAGGGGAGGTCAAGAAAAGTTGACGTCAACAATGTTACTTTTTTAAATTTAATATAATTACTTAATAAATAGGAAAATTAAGCAGCGTTTGTAGTTCTGTGTTACACACTCGCTTAACATTCAGTATTTTAATTAAACTAACTATATTCCTACTAATTTTGCCACATAAACATTTTGGAAGCCACCTTTTTTAGAGGGGGGGGTAATCAAATGTTGACGTAATTTTATAGGGGGGTCTCTGGAAGTTTGACAAGTTGTTGACAAGGGGGATGGGGGAGGGTAAAAATCGCCAAAAATGTGTTGACATAAATAATGGACAGCCCCTAAAAAGATAATATCGGTATCGATATCGGTAAAAATGCTGGGGGAAAATATCGGTATCGGACTATCGGTAAAAAGGCATATCGGTCGCTCCCTAATATTTACTAGCTGTACCCTGCAAAGAGTTATATCCCATTAGGCTTGATCGGTAGGCTAGGTTATTTTTGGTTTCGGGCAGATCCGATGTTTTCATGATTATATTTTAAACTGGAATACTGTTGTATTAATTCTTTACTTTCGATTTAAAGCAGAATCCAAAATTGCTTTTATTTTATTAGATTTCGACTTGATGTGATTTTCTCTTTGATTGACCATTTCCGCGCCAACTACCATGGTTATAAGTAGGGATTTGGCAAATATAAATCCGTCGGATTCGAATGCGGATGCGCATTTGGTCAACACTTGGCTAAAAGGGGGTATACCAAGGTGTCAGTCCCGTGCCCCCCCCCCCATAACAACGAGGATTTTCAGCACATGTATAACATACCTAAATCAATATATAAATCCAAATCTTTCATTATATTTCAAACGTCATTCCAACTCGTTTAAAATCATTCCAAACGTCATTCCTAATATCATTTTAACTCATTCCAAAAGTCATTCCTCCAACTCATTCCAAATTATTCCAAATGTCATTCCAACTAATTCCAATTGGTCACCCATAACCAGCTTTTCGCCATTCCAATCCACACATTCACTCCGCCATTCCAATCCGCATATCCATTCCGAGGTTTAGAAAGCTCGGATGAAAACATTGTTTGGCGTGAGGGGTTTATCTAAAATACGTTCATGACCAAACACAACGTCTGATCTATGGGCAGCTGAGTAAGGGTCCAGGAGTTAAGTTTTATCTGTTTTCTTTTTTTTTCGAGTTTTCGAAAGTTTCTAGGCTTTTAAATTTTAGTTACGATTTCTACGGCCGTGTTTGATCTGAAAACGGTAATTTTTCAAATTCGAATCCGACGGATTTTTTAAAAATCCGTCGGATTCGACTTTGCTCAAAGAACGTCGAAGTTCGAATGTCGTTGGATTCGAATTCGAACTTCGTCACATCCCTATGAGTTATGAGTTACCCTAGGTCATATTGATATCAACCCGAGATAATAGTTGTTTGGTTTAAAAGGGTGATAGAGAGGATATTTGAACTCACGTGACCTTAGTCACAGATGAATTCTTATACTACCCGCCTGATCGGTCACTGGGTGCCAGGAACGTCTTAACGTGCCTTCCAAGGCACATTCCGATTGGAACCCACCCCCCCCCCCTCCCCCGTGTATGAAGATAAAACTTTTATACCCCACAACCTCCAACAACAGCCTCGTACACACGCACACACACACCGACTGGTAAGGATCTTTTAGATTTCTTTGCTGGACAGAGCGCCTGATTTCTACGTGCTTCCACCCATTCTCCTGTGATGGCCGCTGTTATAGATGCCACATCCCGACTAACCAACCAATTATATTCCAGTCTGTAAAAATGGTTATCTTACCTGCGCCAGCCCCACTAGCTTGCTGGGAGAGGAGGAAGAAAAGAGGAACGGATTCAAAATACAATCTGACTGGCGCACCTGCCACATTACATTCTCAAGTCTGCGGAAGTGGACTTGTGCTAAGCCACTAACTTGCCGGAAGATTGGATGAGGTGGGGGGGGGGGAGGAACCAAAGACGAATCGCTCACCGGCATACCTGCCACATGCCGATTGACCGGGTATATTCCAGTCTGTAGAAGTGGTTATCTTACTTGCCCTAAATCACTAGTTAGCTGGAAGAGAACGAAGAGTTAAAGAGGGGAAGGGGTGGGTTTCAAGATACAACGAACGTGAATCTGGCCGGCGTACACCTGCCATTTGCAGAGTGATCTATTATATTCCAGTCTGCATAAGCGGTTATCCAACTAGTGCGGAATGGTGCCACTCCTAGAGGAGGAAGAGTTGGAGAGGGGGGAGGGGTGATTCACAATACAATGAATCTGACTGGCACATCTGCTGTTTCGTGAGATAGACAGCAGGTAAAGAAACTTGCTTACAGCAGGGGCGTGGCTGGTCTAAATAGGTAAAGGCACCGTGGCTGGTCTAAATAGGTAAAGGCACCGTGGCTGGTCTAAATAGGTAAAGGCACCGTGGCTGGTCTAAATAGGTAAAGGCACCGTGGCTGGTCTAGAACGACGCGCGACTAGCATCCTTTTGGGTTTGAAAAAAATTTAAACTGATGATAAATTTAGTCAATTAAAATAAAATCTTTAGATTGTGATTTATATGTGAAATCGTGCAATTTAAGCCAAATAAATACAATCATTGATTTATTTTTTTATCATGTTTTATAAATCGTGCCTGTTGCTGTTATTTTGAACTGGACCGTCCCTTAACACGGCTCGTCAATGACTTTTATGAGCCAGCATCATGGACAAGCAGTGATACCATCGCTAGTTTGTCAGCATCTCCAAGGTCGATACAGATAACTGACCCCATTTCTTAAAATAGACCAGTAAACGCGGTCAGAGAAGGTTAAGAACTGTAACGTGTAACAAACAGTACGCTATGGCATCAGTGTATTGAGGTCATGAAAGACCAGAGGAAATGTATATGAAATCGATTAATCATCAATAAATCAAAGGCACGTATGGGAAATGTGGATGGTGATCTCTTAAGTCAAATAATAGTTTTGTCCATCAATACTTTCTTGTGTGGTAGTGGTGAAGGGAGAGGGAGGAGGTGGGTCTACGCGGTTAGGTTGTTGTTGACATTGTTGTTGGTTTTTTTTTTTGTTGGTTTTTTTTTAACCTAAACGTTTGTCTAAAGTCTCACATATGAAACTCTCCCACGTCCCAACATGTGCAGGGCCGGATTTACATTTTTAGGTGGCCCTTAAAAATTTGAGACCCCATTTTGAAAAAAATAAAACAAAATATTGTTATGTTTTTTAGTTTTTGTATACTACTCAACATTTTGGTGGCACCTTATTTCGTGAGGGGGGGGGGAGTCCCTAGCAAATGGCCTAACTGTAAATCCGGCCCTTTACATGTAACACTCCCCCTTGGGCCGGCATAGGACACTCGCCCTTGGTTCGGCACAGGACACTCCCATTTAGTCAGGCATAAGACACTTACCCTTGGTTCGGAATAGGACACAGGCCTGCATATTTTTACCTTTTTTTTAGGTCATAGAAATCTTAGCTAGTGAAATGTGTTGAGGGAAAAGACCAAATAAGTCTTTTCACAAGACTTAGAAATACCTTTATAATTTTTTGTTCCCTTTTATTAATTAGTGTTTTTATTTTTTGTGATGATTAAACACATTAAATTACAAAAAATCTAATTTATTCCAATCAGTATTTATATGTCTTTATTTTAAAATGTAGCAATAATTCATCAATCTTTATTTAGAAATAATGTAAACAGTAATGTCTATGTAAATAACAAAAGTCAGATTTGAAAAAAAAATGTATTACACACTTTAAGAAAAACATAGTTAAAAATAGATATTAAACCTTTCACACAAAATATGTTGTAACATCTCATATAAAAAGATAATAAATTTGTAACATAATACATTAATCTTATACATTCATTTTATATTTACATTAAAACAAGACACGATAAAAACAGAGTTTTTAAAGTTAACAGTTTTCACGTTTTATAAAATACATTTTTTTTTTATTTTGCAATACATTTTAATCTTCTCGGTAATCACGTGCAAACTTTGATGTCGATCCGAAACTAATTTTTCAATGCAAGGGAAGTAACTCATTTATTGGTCTCGTTCGTAATCGTTTAACACGGCTACGCCCCTTTTTTTCAAACGAGACCTTTTTTTACTCAAATTTGTTAAAAATATACAAAGATAATTAATTAATTACAAAATGAATTATTGAATCACTCATTGCCACGGAGCAATAAGCAAAACAAGATTGAGTGGAGAAAATGATTAGGAAAATCTTTTTTTTGCAACAAGTCAATTTCAACTTTGACCTTTAACCTCTGGCATTAGCATAGACAAAAGCACCTTTTTCAGGTTTCATGGTAACAATTGGCATTCTGCGAGCTTTGATAGCTGGATCTAATGATAGCTTGAAACTGAGAAATAAACAAGCATACGACATTTTATTTACTTTTAATGACTTAATCAAATGGAAGCTAAATGTAACAAACTTGTAGGGAAAAAAAAGTTGATGACCTAGTTACACACATGACGACCTAGTTAAACACATGACGACCTAGTTACACATGACGACCTAGTTACACACATGTCGAATACTATAAATGTCTTCAAAAAAAAAGTTAAGGCATAACAAAAAAAAACTGCTGCAACTAACATAGTGTTTGTTTGTTTCGTTTCAGACTTACTTTTGAATCACTTTTGAAATAGTAATCTTCATTTCATTCATGGCAAAGTTCTGTCCAATGCAATTTCTGGGTATTAAATTTTTTTTTAAAAAACTTGATCAATCAAACAATGAAACAAAAAATTTTATAATTTCTTAAATCTAATTGATTGAGGACTTTAAAAAGAAATGTAATATTAGCGTTGACAGAGAAGTTTTAGTAATTATACATTATCTAGCATAAGACGGAGATTTTTTTTTTCAAACCTTGATCCAGCAGAAAATGGAACAAACTGGAAAGGGTCCATGTTTTTCTGGTTATCGGGGTGAAACCTTTCAGGTATGAACTCGAAAGGATTTTCCCAAACGTGTGGGTTGTGATGGAGAGCATACAACTGGATGCCAACTCTACTACCTGTTTCAATAGGAATCATGTGTTTCAAAATAATACATGTGGGCTATGATGGCATACACCTGGATGCCAACTCTGCTACCTGTTTCAATAGGAATCATGTGTTTCAAAATAATACATGTGGGTTGTGATGGCATACAACTGGCTGCCAACTCTTTCAACCGGTTCAAATTAATAAAATTAAACTAAGATTATATCTCATAGCATATGTTTAGGGATTCTGACTGAAAAAAAAATGAGGAAAAAGACCCCCCCCACACACACACACACACCCTTACTTTAAAAAATAGACATAATGTACCTTATTGGGGGGGGGGGGAATAGATATAATGCACCAATGTAAAAGCCAAAAAAAACAAATCATTGCAAAATGTCAACTTATGAATAAAACAAAACTTCTTATATTACTTAGTGTCTAATTTTCGAGCTTTCTGGGCGATAAAAAATTTCTAATTTCTTCACAGGGAGGCATATTTATCACCCAGTTTTTTTTTTAGTGAAGATATCCTCTGTTATATCTATAACTAACTATAAAAAGAGACACACAAATCTTTTTTTGTAAATTTCAATGAATTTATCTTTATCAGAAAAAAAGAAATTTAGCATATACAGGGGGCCCTCGACTTTCGCACAGTCTACTTTCGTACAATTCGCTATTTTGACCATTTTTAAAAATATATATTTTTTAAGTGTGTTTTTAGAATCGTCCATAAAAGTGCTAGTGAAGCACTTTCAGTAAATTTCCGACTGTTTCCGTAGACCCAGTCCACGGAATTTCCGGTCTATACCCGGTCTTTCTCCGCCCTTGTTGTCCCCGAAGCAATCGTTTTTTTTTTTTTTTTTGTAGTGTCATGATCGCCATTTTGAAAGTGATTTAGTTGGGTATGTACTTTTTAATTTCCCTCTTCTTTCGAACATTCAACATTCGCACACACTTTCAGGAACCAATTATGTGCGAAAGTCGAGGACCGCCTGTAAATTACCCTCTGGCAGAATGTGTCCATTAACTGGGCAGTCTTCTATCAGTGTCCTTTCAATGTAAGGTACAGGGGCGTGTAGTCTCAGCCCTTCTTTTATACACATTGTAGTGAACTCCAGCTTGGACAAGTCGCCCCTGTAATTAAAGTAATGGACAAGGTTCATTTCTAAAAATGTAAACATTTTGGTATAACCAATCCACTGTTGTCCCTAGGATGATAGTACGAGCAGACACCCAGGTTTTGCAGCGATGAGCAGACCCGCCGAGAGGGGTGTCAGGGGGGGGGCAAATGGCCAGGGGCCCGGCGCGTTTTATGGGCACGGACTGAGCTGGTCAATCAACTTTTTGAAAATATTATTATCAACTGGGGGGGGGGCGTGAAGCCCTGCCCAGGGGCCCGAATTTTCTGTCTGTGGGCCTGACGAGGAGGATGGAGCTGATACATTGCTCTGAGGACCATGAAGTTCAAGACTGGGCCCATCAGGCCCTAAGAGTACCCATTATTTTACCATTCTAATTTTAAATATATTTAAAACTACAGAAACTATTTATACTAGTTTTTTACAAATCTTTATAAAAATAAATATAATTGTTTTAATATTTTTATTTATTATTGTACGGGCCTACATGACTTTGTAGCATCTGGGGCCACATTGCTTTGTAACATCAGGGCCCACGTGACTTTGTAACATCAGGGCCCACATGACTTTGTAACATCAGGGCCTACATTTTCTAACATCAGCCCAGACAGACAGAATAAACCCTTTTTTTCAACTAGCCACTAAGGCCTTGGTTTACAGACGGCTATTCGTCTTTTAGCCTATTAAAAGAAGCTTTTCAGCAAACCATTCAAGGCGTTCTCTCCCTTGAAGAACCTCCATTATTTCCTCGTAGACCCTCTCCTGATGTTCAGGATGTTCCGCCAATGAATACAGAGTCCACGTCATCGCACTGGCAGTTGTATCATGGCCTGGACATTTTATCAAAGTATGTCAGCAAATGAAAAACGCATTTAATACATTATGTAGTTATTTTATATGCAAATGATCACCAAGTTTAACTATCTTATAATATAAAAGCGATTAGGGTTCTGCGTTAAATCGAAAGTATAGAATTAATATACAACAGTATTCCAATTTAAAATATATTCATGAAAAAATCGGATCTGCCAGAAACCAAAAAATATTCTAGCCTACTGATCAATCCTAAGGGGATATAACTCTATGCAAAGGTTTAGCAGGGTACAGCTAGTTAAGAATATAATATGAGCGTCAGAATATAACAACAGCGTAAAGATATAATATATGCATTAGAATCAGCCCCGTAGCGTGAAAATTCTACAGCAGGGGTCCGGCATTCTACATATTCTACAGCAGGTGCCATGCAATAGCAGGGGGGGCCATGTAATACATTTAACTAAGCAGAGCAAATAAGCAGAGGGGGCCAGACAAAACGCAGGGGGGGGGGCGGTCCCCCTGCCCCCCCCCGCACGCTAGCGTCAGAATATAACATAAGCGTCAGAATATAACATCAGCGTCAAAATATAAAATCAGCATAAGAATACAATATCTGCATTAGAATATAACATTAGCGTCAGAATATAACATCAGCGTTAGACTATAACATCAGCGTCAGAATATAACATCCAATTACCTTCAAACAAGAAAGTGTCCACTTCATTTCTGATCTCCAGTAGACTTAAACCCACCCCATTCTCATCTCTGGCCGTGAGCAGGGTGTCCAGAAAATCTTTGACCTTTCGCTGTTGTGCTTGACTTGGGTCATTTTCCTTTCAAATAGCGAAATAATATATAGTAGGCCTACTCAAAATTCAAAAGATATGTTATTAAGTATAAGTTCTAATTCCATGGGAGATAATTCTGATTCCAGGACAAATATTTCATGTGAAGGTAATACTCTTCCTCATATAATTCAATGGGAAGAATAGAGATGGGGAGGTGGCGGGAAGAATAAGGTTCAACCAAGGAAGTCCCTTAATCTGCCTGTAGGTTTGTTAGAAAACTGACAGTTTACCTTTAATGCAAAATAAACTAAATGGGTAAAGTGAAACTAAATTGACCATGGGAATGAGAATGATAAAAACAGTAACTAACGTAATTGTAAGTAAAATTATTTAATGTATAAGTACAATAACAAATACTAATGATGAATTGGTTTTGGAGAGTATCATAAAATATTTAGGCATGATATTTGTATGAACTCTCCTTCCTGGTCTGAGAGACATACCATGATCCACGGGGGATGGATCATAGGGGTTCTCTAGTAAGGAAAAAAAAACCATTACTTGCGAGGATGATGGTACTGTGGTCATTGAGGACTATCCGAGACCGCAGTATTCACAGCTGGCGGTGGTGACGGATGTGGTCGGCACACAACACCCTTCCACTCTGTCCCACTCAAGCATACTTGCGCAGCCTGCCATTTCGGGCAGTGGGTACAGGCACATTACACCCTCCCCTCTGTTCGAGTGGCAGGAAAAAACCCATTTCCTTGCCATTCTGGTGGATCAGCAGTACACACACCCTGCTGGTCCCGGCAGATGATAGCGGGTACACACACCCCGCCGCTCTGTAGGGATGGCAGACATGCCTCAGCGCCGCCAACAATACTGGTGTGGTAGGCACACTACACCCTTTCATGCTGGCAATGGCGGCGTAAAAAAATATTTTTTTTAATGAGAATTTAAACCAAAAATAAGTTTGATTAACATCCTCTAGCCGAAAACTATTAACATCTTTGTTTAATTACTTGTATAATACTTTGGCGACCAAAATGGATAAATATAGAAGTATCATTGAGTGGTCCTTGGTTTAAACCTTATAGTGAGAAACACTGGATTTTTCACCAACCACTGACGAAAGTTCCCATGTCCACCCAGCTTTTAATGGCTACCTGACCTCATGTTGAGGAAGTAACGGTGGCTGGTGGGGGGGGGGGGCTGTGCAAGCCCCAGTATCCCTCAATATGATGTGGCAAATGAAACCGTTAAACTTCAAGATGAGCCCTTAAGAGAACGTTACTTTTCATTACCAGCTCTTTTCTTCTCTTTTCGATAATTTCTTCCGCAACTTGATGGGCGAATGCGCACAGTTTGTAGTATGTTCTTCCATGAGATGTTAGACTGTACGTGAATTCATTGAAGTAGCGGGGACTCCTGCATAGATTAAAAGAGGCTTTGAAATGTATCAAGTTAAGGATGCATCACATTACATCATACACCAAATTAAAAAAAATAAAGATGAAATATTTTGCATACTTCATGCAATCCTAAGCCTCGATAATAATAATGATAAAAGTTTGTTTAAGAAACTGTAAAAAAAAAAGATCAAGGACAAGAAGAAACTTATAAATAATTTTAGACACAAAAAAAGAATCTAACAGAATAATAGTGATTTGGGTTCTGCATTAAATCGAAAGTAAAGAATTATTACAACAGTATTCCAGTTTAAAATTCATGAAAAAATCAGATCTGCCCGAAACCAAAATAACCTAGCCTACTGATCAAGCCTAAGGGGATATAACTCTATGCAAAGGTTTTGCAGGGTATAGCTAGTTAATGATAACTTACAGAGATCTTTCTGCCATCATACTCTGTATTTGTGCTATTGCAGTTGAATATTCATTTGCTGAGCTTAAAAAATAATAAAAGAAGAAATAAACAAAAAAATCACATAGTAGAGTTATTGGTTTAATGTTTTCAGACATTTTAATTTTGGTCAGTACATTATAAGGGAGGAAGGGAGGGAGAGAGGGAGAGAGAGAGAGAGAGAGAGAGAGAGAGAGAGAGAGAGAGAGAGAGAGAGTATGGTTGCGTGAAGAAGGATGGAAGGGAGAGAGGGTAAGGGAGGGGAGAGGCGAAAAAGATGGGTGAGAGAGAGAAGGATGTGGTGAGAAACGGGTAGGATTAGAGTGGGATGTGAGGGAGTTAGCGAGAGACAGGGGGGGGGGGGAATGATGGATAAAGAAAGGGATAAAAGCTTTTACTTTTAAAAATAAAGTCACAACTTTTAATCTAAATTAATGTGAAGATATTTTTTGTAAAAAATAGTTTTATGTAACATAATTAGTTTGATGGATACTAATTAGTTTTATAATTTGAGGAAGACCTACTTAGAGATTTGGCAATTCGACTTGTATGAGAAAGCACATCTTAAGATTATGTCGAGAGCATCAAGATTAATCAGTGGATACAAGTCGATCGGTTTATTGGATTTAGACTTTTCTTTAATCCGACCCTAGAGAAAAAAATAGAATTATAGATGATATGTATATTAAGTAACAATTTATTTATATCGATTAAGACAGACAGACAGACAGGCAGACAGACCATGTCTGGTGTTTCCTGAGTATCTGACTTTTCAAAATCAGAGTGTAGTTCAAAGTGATTCATCAAAAACAGCTAAACAGATTTTAAAAGACATGGGAAAAGGATGTTCATTGACACCAATTGATATAATAGTTGTAAATAGGAAACATGAATAACTACTTGAATGGCTTCAACACATACAATGGGTCATACTGTGGGCAAGCATACACAACTTAATAGCTCCGAATTTGAATTAACAATTACTGAGAATGTATTCAGTGAATAACTACAATGCTCGGATACAAAGAATATATAAAGAAAGCATGTCATTTTTGATACTAAAAAAGCATGCTTTATAAAAAATAGGATAAAGTATATGTTAGTATAAAACATTTGTGTTAGAAATTATTTAATATGTAGTCTATTAATATTTTTAAAAAGTAAATAATACACTCTAACACATATTTAATAGGGTTAGGGAAAATATGAATACATTTATAGACACACCCATAAAAAGAAACACATACACACACACACACACACACACACACACAGACATATATATATATATATATATATATATATATATATATATATATATATATACAGTGGATTCCGCTTAATTGGGACACCGCTTATTTGGGACAGCCGCTTATTTGGGACAAATCTCAAAGAAACCAAACCAAGAAGCCAATAGTAAATTTGTATTTTTAATTGGGACAGCCGCTTAATTGGGACAAAAAGCCTCGGTCCGATGTGTCCCAATTAAGCGGAATCGACTGTATATATATATATATATATATATATACAGAGAGAGACAGACAGAAACACAGAGACAGAGAGACAGGGAGAGAGAGAGATAGGGAGAGAGAGAGACAGGGAGAGAGAGAGACACATAGTCATTCTTAGCATTTGAGGACTTAGGCGAAGAGCATTCTAAAGTTATTAGGTGTGAGGCCGGGGGTGGGGGGGAGGGAGGTAAGAAAAAGGACTGGTTGAGACCCTCTTAGATTTAGTAGAAATTATTACTTAAAAACAGTGGGACGGATGGCCGAGTGGTGTAGATCCTCGATGAGGCCCATGGGAATTTTTCCAGATGAAATTTGTTGCAAAGTCGTCCCACAAGTCCACCCGGCTTTAAATGGGTCACCTGACTTTAAGTTGGGTAAGTAAAGGCGGCTGGGCGTTGTGCTAACCAAACACAATCCCTTCATATGCCGAGGTTATAGAAACAGGTGAATTCTACACTTCATCTGCCCCGATGGCCCGTAAGGGCTAAGAAGGGAACTTTACTTTTTTTTATTACTAAAAACTCTGAAAGAGGGCGCTTATATGGCTTTGGATGGGGGGGGGGGAGGAGGGCGACTTAGCTATGGCCCAGTTTTCCTACCTTTAAGATCAGATATGGACTGATATATGGATTTACAGATTGATGTGTGAAGTCCCTGTAAGGATGAGATGAAATCTCTTAGATCCTATAAACCACTAATGGGACAGTTTTTATGGTGCCCTTCTTTCATCCCCACCGTAGCCGATAGTGCAATGGCCATGGAGGCACCACGGGAGATATATCGGGAACTTGAGCCAAGACCTGAAATATTTCCTTGGTCCTCACCGGGGATCGAACCAGGTACCTTCAGGTCGGGTCGACAGTCGAGCGCGCTACCGCACGACCATCATCCGTCCCCCTACAGATTGATAGGTCGATTGATTACAATCAATATTAGTTGTACATAGATGTTGGAGTATATGGTAGGAAGTTTGGTTGGAGATCAGTTAGGTATAGATACACACACACACACTGATGGACAGTATTCAGTTCACCAAATAAAACTGACCATTAGCAAATCACCGCACTGGTTGTAGATGTCCAGATACTGTTTCAAAATGTCGAAATGAAAAGCTGGCGTCAGCAGACGTCTACTCCTGGACCACTTGGCGCCATTGGCTATCAGCAGACCTTCGCCCAGCCATTGTACGGCCATGTCGTAGGCGGTTGCCAGATACTTGTTCCGTGGTTTTGGTGCTTTGGACAAGATGAGAAGTTATTTGTATAGGTCAGGGCGGGGGGCCTTACGAATTGCGGAGCCCAATTTAACGGATGCTTGCGAGGCCCCTCTTCTAATTTTTTTTTACAACAAAAACTATTACTATTAATGCTAAATGTAAATGGCGGGGGCCCTGCCAGGCGTGGGGCCAAATTTGAAGCAACCGGTCAAATCGGCCTAAAGCCGGCCAAGGTATAGGTGATAAATAGTAAACTCGGTTAATCGGCCTAATAAACGGCATTGATAACAGATCCTATTTTAACTAATTAATTGGTTTTATTTGTGTATGTGTAAGACAGTTAATTTCGTTAATCTAATAAATGGTGTAAATAAATAAGTAACATAATATAGTGTTCATAGTATGAATATATAAGTTACATATTTAGTTGTTAATGGTATAAATCAATCAACTACATATTTAGGTGTTACGTCGTTCATAGAACGTAAAGTATGTGTATATTTAAACACAATGTATAATTAATAATACCAATAGTAATGACACCTAGTAGCATGGATACATTTCTGAAGAGGAAAACTGACCGGAACCTGGAAGATTCTGATGATCATGCAACCAAAGACGAACGAAAAAGAAAACGGCCCATGTATAATCCAGAATATATATCATTCGGCTTCACCGCAGGGGGGACCGATGCTGACCAACCTCTTTGTGTCGTGTGTTAGCAAATATTATCGAACGATGCGATGAAGCCTGCCAAATTGAGGCGCCATTTGACCACAATGCATTCGGAACTTGCCAGTAAACCGAAGGGATACTTTGTGATGCAGAAAGAGCTCTATTTGTAACAGAAAGGCAAACTGGTGGCCTGCACTACTGTGAACGAGAAACCTCTTCGAGCGTCATATTTAGTAGCATTACGAATAGCGCGTTCCAAAAAACCTCACACAATTGCAGAAGAGCTAATTCTACCAGCAGCAGTCGACATCTGCGAAGTCCGACAGGACACTACGCTTGCAGTTCAGCAGACTGTCACTGTTGTCGTTCTGGCTAGCATGTTTCCAGGAGTACTCGCTGCTGTCAGACAAAGCCATCAATGTCCTGTTAACATTTTATACGACGTACTTGTGCGAAACTGCATTCTCTGCTGTTACTGCGATGAAGACCAAGTACAGGTCCAGACTGGACATTAAAAATGAAATACGCATATGTTTATCACGCATACCACCATATTTGGACAAACTCTGTGGTGCAAAACAGGCACAGACTTCCCACTGAACATAAAAAAAACTGCGTAACGGACATACCAGTGGAATAAATACTCGGTGAGTATTTCATTATTTTGATAGATAGATATTTCCGTATGTAAAATGACTTTTACATGATGTCAACTTAATAAGACATATTAGGGCCCAACCTGGGGTACGAAAAGTTAAGGCTAGGGCGCCTTGGGCTCTGGGGGTCCGCCACCCGAGCTTGGTATGTCTGTGGAGTCCGCAGGGTAAAAAAGGTTGAAAACCTCTGCTATAAACCACTAATGTGACGGTTTTTATTGTGCTCTTCTTTCATCCCCGCCATAGCCGATAGTGCAATGGCCATGGAGGCACCACGGGAGATATATCGGAACTTGAGCCAAGACCTGAAAAATTTCTTTGGTCCTCACCGGAGATCGAACCAGGTACCTTCAGGTCGACAGTCGAGCGATTTACCGCACGACCATCCGTCCCCGGAAATTCGTTGCCCTCACCAAGTTTGCCTCCGGGGTCCGAATTAGACGGTGGACAGAGGCACAACTGGACACAGACAGGACAAGGGTGAAGAGACGTTTCTTGATCAAGTATGACATATCAAAACGACTTAACGTACCAAGTAAATACCGTTAAATATTGTTGTTTGAGATTATTAAATTATGCCTCGTTATTAATCTAATACTAAAACGTTGAATTCCCTTCTTCTTTTTACGTAGAGCTCGGCAGCCTTTTTTGTGTAAATCTAAACCATAGACATTTTAACCGCTTCACATGATGAATTTTATTAACCATTGGCCAAACAACGCGTCTGTACAAAACATTTCTCTGTGTCATCTTAAGTTGACAAAGGTCAAGAAGTGGGTTCAGAAAATCTTTTTTGTACATAACAGTGTTGTCGTCCTTTTCTTTAGTCAATGCGGCAATTAGCCCTGCTGGAATTGCTTTAAAACAAAACGATTTAATAAGAATTATGCTTTAATATTCTAAAAATGCTAAATATTTGATTGACGAAGATATTTGAAGTTGCATAATGATTTTTTATCTGTTTGTGACAGTGTGTAACTGTTTCTTTATTACTTTATGTCAATACTTATGTGTGTCTCTAGTCTCTGTGTGTGTGAATATGCATTTATATTAGGGTGAGAAATGTTTCGTGAGCTTAAAAGGTACTCATGTGAAATGGCACTCATGTGAAATGGAACACATGTGAAATGATACTCATGCGAATTGGTACTCATGTGAAATGATGCTCTTGTGAAATAATACTTATGTGAAATGGTACTCATGTGAAATGATGCTCATGAGAATTAGTACTCATGCGAATTGGTACTCATGTGAAATGATGCTCATGTGAAATAATACTTATGTGAAATGGTACTCATGTGAAATGATACTCATGTGAAATAATACTCATGAGAATTAGTACTCATGCGAATCGGTACTCATGTGAAATGATGCTCATGTGAAATAATACTTATGTGAAATGGTACTCATGTGAAATGATACTCATGTGAAATAATACTCATGAGAATTAGTACTCATGTGAAATGTTACTAATGTGAAATGGTACTCATGTGAAATGGTACTCATGAGAAATGGTACTCATGTGAAATGGTACTCATGTGAAATGGTACTCATGAGAAATGGTACTCATGAGGAACGGTACTTATGTTCATGTATGAATAGTATGAATAGTTCTACTAATAAATCAGGGACGGATGGTCGTGCGGTAAAGCGCAAATAATACTTATATGAAATGGTACTCATGTGAAATGATACTCATGTGAAATGATACTCATGTAAAATAATACTTATGTGAAATGGTACTCATGTGAAATGATACTCATGTGAAATAATACTCATGAGAATTAGTACTCATGCGAATTGGTACTCATGTGAAATGATGCTCATGTGAAATAATACTTATGTGCAATGGTACTCATGTGAAATGATACTCATGTGAAATGATACTCATGTGAAATAATACTCATGAGAATTAGTACTCATGTGAAATGTTACTAATGTGAAATGGTACTCATGTGAAATGGTACTCATGTGAAATGGTACTCATGAGAAATGGTAATCATGAGAAATGGTACTCATGACGAATGGTACTTATGTTCATGTATGAATAGTTCTACTAATAAATCAGGGACGGATGGTTGGGCGGTAAAGCACATGAGTACCATTTCACATAAGTATTATTTCACATGAGCATGATTTCACATGAGTACCAATTCGCTTGAGTACTAATTCTCATGAGCATCATTTCACATGAGTACCATTTCACATAAGTATTATTTCACAATTCGCTTGAGTACTAACTCTCATGAGCATCATTTCACATGAGTACCATTTCACATAAGTATTATTTCACAAGAGCATCATTTCTGTATTTAACAATTTTATTATAAACAGAATATCTGAAATAGAGTAGATAAATTTATAAGGCTGTGGCTATTCGGACCCGGGTCCCAATAAAATTCGATTGTTATTCGGACCCGAGGCAAATATGCACTAAGCTTAGCTATATTTAAATTTTATTAGACGGAACCCGAAAAAAATAATAATACAGAGTCCGCTTAGTGAAACCACTGAGTAACGATTAAATCATACAATTCAAACAATTATAAAAAAAAAAAAACAATAATAAAGTTTATGTATTGCTAAGCTAAGTGCATATTTGCCACGGGTCTGAATAAAAATCAGACTTTGTTGGGACGGGGTCCGAATAAAAATCGGAGTTTATTGGTACCCGGGTCCAGGCCCGTAGCCAGACCTGAGCTCATGACCTGAGCCCCCCCCCCCGTGCACGATTTGAGCTTTTTGACAAAATTTTAATAATAACGGCTATAAAACATCAATCATTTTGTTCAATTTTGTTTTAGGGGCCCGGAGGACTGAGCTGGCCAATCAACTTTTGAAAATATTAATATCAGCACGGGGGCCCGTGTCACCCCTGCCCAGGGACCCGAAATTTCTGTCGGTGGGCCTGTTCGCAACCTTGTAATAGTTTTATGTATTGATATCTTCTGAGGACAACTAGCAACTTAAATAAGTTAATAAAATAATATTGACTTCTGACTTCACTTTTATACATATGTATAATAAAATAATAAAGTACAAACTCCGTGATTTCTGAGTGATGTTATTTAATTTGCAAATATACTTTTTAGCAGAATTAATTTTATTTTAAATTGAATAATTGCGACTGTTGTTGTTGATAGATCTGTTCTTTGTTTTCAATATTTTGTAAGAAATATCACACAAATAGCTAAGCTATATTCTGTGCATCTTTGTCGTTCTTCCCGGGTTGCACGTTTAACCAACAGTATAATGATATAAATCAGGTATCTATTATGTAACAAATGTGTAGCAGAACAAATGGTCAATATATTTATAACAGGAATCAGAAATTGCTCAGCCTCAATAAGTTTTTGTCATTAAAACTCTTTACTATTTAAATTATTTTTAACAAAACTGCAACATGCCAAGCACTATTGAAACGTAGTTAAAATTATGTATTTCTAATTAATAGCTAAACAATCGGTACTAAAATGCACCATTCCAGATATGGAACTGCAAAAAATTTCTTGTGGAAGGGACTCACTGAGGTCCCCCCCAAAACCCCTCTTCTTCGTTCGTAAGCTTTCGGCGCTTCGCACCTCCATCTTCGCCCCCCCCCGAACATTTCTTCTACCCCACCAGAGGGGGGGAATTACGGGTAGGGGTCGGGGGGCATGCCCCCCCCCCCCCGGTTATCGCAAGTTTAGGTAATACATCATTAAATTATCGAAATATTCTTTTGTTCAAAGACTAATTTTCAACAATGAAAACAGTTTCGCCCCGTCCCCAGGGTCAAAGTTTTGCCCCCCCCCTCCGTCAAAGTTGTCTAGATCTGCCGCTGTACCCCAGAATCAGTTCTTCGGCACCCCCCCCCCCCCGCCGAAAAAAATTCTTCCCCCGTCCAATGCAATAATCCTGGCTACGGGCCTGCCCGGGTCCGAATAGTCAAATACGAATTTATCAATAATAAATATAAATACTGAAGTCTTTAAAATATTTTAAATAATGTATCAATTTACTATTTGCTAATTTGATCATTGAAATAACTTTTTATTACTTATGAAAATGGCGACTAGTGAAACCTCGATCGAAAATAATGATACGTTTCTGGATGCACTGCTGAAATGGTTTGTTTTTAGTAAAACCGACAATGGACAATGCGTATATTTTTCAAGTTCCTAACTATGGGGGTGAACGCGGCAAAATTTGCATAACTTTTTATCAGCGGGATGTTAGCGTGGAGCAATTACAAAAATTTTTGTCTCGTGCGATACTATCTTAATAGGGAGCCGGAGCCGTCAAATTTGTGGGAGCCGGAGCCGAAAAAAAATTTGGCGGCTCCGCAAGCCTGGTTTATAGGATCTAAGAGTTTTCATCTCATCCTTACAGGGACTTCACACACACTAATAAATCAATATTTCAATTATAATTGTACACTCTATACAAATAATTTCGTACAACAACAGCAGAGCAGCCCCGTAGCGTGAAATTTCTACAGGGGCCAGGCATTCTACAGTAGGGGCCAAGCAATAGCAGGGGGCCCAGTTAATAAATTTTACAAAGTCGACCCCCCCTGCCCACCCCCGCACGCTATAATTTACTATTGTCTCAGTCTTTATTTGATTAGGATTAGGTATTTAAAATAATACAGTTATTTGTACATGGGACTGGAAGGCCGCAATTTGACATCGAAAGAGACGCAGATTGACAAATTGAAAGAGCCGCCAGCCGTAGGTTGCCCCTGGCATAGGGAGAAAAAGAAGAAACCTTGAAAACATGTATTTTGTAACAAAAATTATAAAGACATTTATTCTAAAAATGTATAACGATAATATGTATACTTAATTTTATATACTTGTTTATAAATAATAATAAAAAAAAAGATTGCAGCAAGAGAAAGCTAGGCAGTGGCGTGGCGTTAAAGAAAGATCCGTTTTTTTCAAGGTTTCATTGTTGGTGCTGGCATTCTTCTAGCACTTTGAAGGTTGGGTTTGCGCTCAGCTAGAAGCTGGAAAACAAAAGTACATAGTAGTAGAAAAGATAACTTAGGAATAGACCTATCATTTAAGTAAACCAACTTTAAAAAAAAAACAACAGATATTATGTTTACCACTGAATGATAAGATGACTGTACAAAAAGTACAATCATGCCCGCGGTAAGGACAAGGAACCTTTCACTTATTATCGTAATGTATTTTCAGGTTTTGGTAGAAAGCCACCCAAGTGCCACCATGACCATTGCACTCTCCACCATCGTGGGGGATGAAAGACGGGCACTACGAAGCCTTTGCTAAATAGTGGTTTGTAGGAACTTACAGATAAATATCTCATCCTTTCAGGGAACAATTAAGATGTCTTACCCGGGGAGGAGTAGATGGAGGAGCTGAGCTAAAATGTCTAAGCAGGGGGTTGATGCCTTTGTCTTCAGATTTTTCTGGCGCCGGCCTTGTTCTTATTTATTTTCGGTTCTAGTAAGATCGTAGTATAAAAAGTATAAAACAGATTTTTTTTTAAAGTAGTAGACATCAAAGACGTTAGAATGCAGCGTACTTAATAAGCATTGGGCACTCCTGGCACTTCAGACGGATTCAGAAGCGTGGTTAAAGGCTTGTGAGCCTTGCCATTACTACCTATCCAAATCAGTGGTAAATATATGATGAGAAACATATAATATTGGATTATATTCAAACAGTGTTGAGTAATTGTTCTTCTATTTCTTGCTTCATTCCTTCTATCATGCCACTTTAACCCTTTCCACAGTGTCATTGTGCTGGTCATAAATGGGACTAATATCCAAAGATTTTTTTGTGGGAACAGAATTGAGGCTGCCATGCATCCAATCATAGGGTATTTCTTTTCAAATGTTACGTTCCCTATGTTGGCTGTCAAATATGCACCTAAGGAAAAACATATTTATTTATTTTATAATTATTAATCTGAACATTTTTGATAAAAATATACTAATTTTCAGATAAAATTACAGAAAAAAATTCTCTATACATAGTATAGAGGCTTGTGTGTTAAAACTACTTAGAAAAAGTCTCTACGTGTGCGCATAGTCTAGAGACCTGTGTATCGACTTTGATTTCTATAGTAGAAGATATTAGTGTAAGCTCTAAAATCTGATTGGCTAATGCGAGGTTATTGTCGTACCAAGTACCTGTACTCGACTACATTTTAGCAGTTGTACTCAATACTTGTGATTTTAAACAAAACATGCGTACTTGTATTCATACTTGCCAGTATTTGAACATCTCAGTAACATAAAGTAAAGTTCCCTTAGCCCTAACAGGCCATCGGGGCAGATGAAGTGTAGAATTCGTCTGTTTCTATAACCTCGGCATATGAAGAGATTGTGTGGTTAGCACAACGCCCAGCCGCCATCAATCCCCCAATTTAAATCAGGTACCCATTTAAAGCTGGGTAGACTTGTGGGACGACTTTGAAACAAATTTCAACTGGAAAAAATCCCATGGTTCTCACAGAGGATCGAACCCAAAACTCTCAGGTCGAGTATCTACAACACGACCATCAGTCGTAGTGGCGTTACTAAAATTAACAATGATATATAGCTTGGCTGTGAAAGAGGGAGACGATCCTTAGAAAGAATCGGTACTTTTTGACATTGGAATCGAATAGAAGGGTTTTTTCAACCTAGTTTTTCGTTTTCTTTTCTATTCCTGACATCATTTATATACAGGGTGGTACACATATAATATCATCTGTTTGATGAAATATGTGAATCACCCGGGTATCTTGTGGTGCACTAAAATCACAAGATATTCTAGTTTGGTAGGGCATAAAAAAAAACATTGATTGACATACAAATTATGAAATGAAATGACATCACTCCACACCGTGACGACAAATAGTACATGATCGGTTCGTCACGTGACATTAGTACTTTAGAGGTGGGTTGATAATTTTGCTGGATGGGTAGTTAGGTAGATAGATAGGAAGCAGATATGAAATATATGTATATATAGTACGAGATGTATTAAGTAAACATTTTTAAAAAAAAGAGTATTGTACCCATTAAAGATCCACATGATAAAAGAAGATTTCGAGCCACATCACAGCCATTAGAATACCATGGATAAGATTGCCAATCTTCATCTGAAATTTCAGGAACAAGCCAGGAAAACAAACGTGCTGAATATCCGCTCATGACAAATATCCCTAATTTATGAAATGTACTGCAAAGCGGTGTCCCTGTCGAATATGATTCATTCCTAAAACAAATATTTAAAAAAAACGTATTTATTTCTAATTTAGTGGTGTGATAAAAAAAAGCTAACGGTAAATGTTCTTAGCTGATAACTAGTATGAATATGAACTGGCTTCATGCTTGGGCTACAAGCAGAGGTGTTCTTATAGTTAGGCCAACAAGTCTATTACTAAGTCCACTAAAACACCTGAAACGACTTTGTGTACCTATACCAGCGCTTAGTCTTTTCTTCAAACTGTGGCCAGTGGGCACATGTAGAGTTTACAAAGCGAACAGTAGCACATTGACAATAAGAACGATTTACGATCTGGCCGGCGGCCTAACTAGGGTTTGGGGGTTGGGGGGGGGGTTTGGTTCGTCCTGTGAGCCACTTACGGAACATGCCCCGTGTAAACCCGGATGCCGGGTCACCTTAGGCCAGTGTAACAATAAGAGAAAAGTGCATTTAGGGCTATTTGTTGTCTTGATCCATCACAAGTAAAGGCTCACTAAGAGTGTCAAAAATACACGCATTAAACAATACATTAGTTTTATATTGAAATAAACATTGAGAAATATTATTTCAGAAAATCGTCAGAATAACAAACAGATAATAATACAATAGTTTGTGATTACAATAAAAAAATGAAAGTCTTTTCATCACTTCAAATGAATTTTTTTTCACTTCATTAAGTCTCTTTGTTGGTGTTGTTTATTTTGTTTTTGTTTTGTTTTGTTTTGGGGGGGGCGTGGAAGGGGGTATTATTCCTAGTATAATTTTGAAGAACAGAAGTATAAACAGGCATACCTTAAAATGACCTCTCTGTTTGCCTCTCTGACGTACGAAGATATTTTCCATAGGTCTCGAATCCACCCAATGCCAAGTCCACCACCTAAAGTTACACACCAGACAACAGCTTGATTAACTCGTCCAAGGTACAAATGATGCCATCCAAGCCATCCAAAAAAAATGCAAAGAAAATACGCGACAGTAACACTTGCCATGTTGCTGCCGTAGATGATTTAAAAAAATAATAATAATAAAGAAATAAATGTAAAATACACCTTTTAAAAAAAAAATTTTAAGTTTGGAGAAAGCTAAACCCATCTGAAGTATCTCTAGTGGAAAAGTTAAAAGGAACGTTAGGATGCCCTGAGAGGGTAATTGTCGTTTTATCTCCAGTGACACCTAGTGTTGCTTTCGTCGACGAAAACTAAAACTAAATCCTTCGTTTACGAAAATGTTGACTTTTCGTCAACGAGAACTAAAACTAAAATTAGCAGCAAGACTAAAACTAGACGAAAACTAAATCTGGTAGACAAAAGACTGAATAAAAACTGAAACTAAAACTCCCCAACGAAATAAAAACTAAAATACCCATTTATCGTTCTTTTCCGGTACTGCGGTCTGCGGGCGAACCATCTATTCTACGAAATTATTATGACCTAGGACATATCTAATGTCTTTGATGATCGCGCATGCGCATCAACTGATTGATAATATAAGCAGGTTTGTTAACAATACTCTAAAATTGTATCGTCAATACCGATACCAATACTTCATGAAAATAATATCGCTAATACCAATACAAATACTCAACTAAAAATGTATTGACAAAATCGATACCGATACAATACAAATACTTTTGAGAACAAAATGTTTTTATTTAAAATATAATAAGTGCAAGTTTCTCAAGTTTTTAAAAAATGTAAAAACAATAGAATACATTGTCAAAGCACAATTTTAATGCTAATCACTTCACCACTTGGCAGCACGTTAGAAGACCATCATTTCAAAATTATCTTTGCTTAGCCTAGAACGTAATGGCATAAAAACACGCCCACCCAATGAAACCAGTCCAACAGTTGCAGCACTAGCTGTAAGTCTAGTGTTCATTTGCAGGTGGTCATGAACAATGATGTTATTTGTTATTGGTGTTTACAAGACTAAAACTAAAATGAATAAGACGAAAACTAAAACTCTGGTGTTTTAGTTTTAGTCGACGAAAACTAAAACGAAAACTAAAATCGGGCCTGAAACTAAAACTAGACTAAAACTAAAATTATTACAGAAAAACCGAAATAAAAACTGAAACTAAAATAGGACCTGGGACTAAAACAACACTAGTGACACCACTATATTTTACAAAATCATCTCTGCATTATTATTTTTAATCTTTCTATACAGCAAGGGTTCTTAAGTATTCTCAAGGGTTCTCAAGGGCTATCAGCTTAAGCAGAAGCGAAGAAAAGGTACAACGGGTTGTGTTAAATTTTTTTTTTCATTTTTCAAATCGGGAGGAGGGCGTCAAAAATGTATTTCTAGCACAGGGCGCCACAATATGGCTAGCTAACTACCCAATCCTTTAATATGTCGTGGCTGTAGAAACATTTTCGTTGGGAAAAAATCTAGCAACACTGGGGAGTTGTGACTATATATATACATACTTAAAAATACGAATTAGCCAAATGAGCAAATAAAAAAGTGTTCGTCAATAAACCTTTATTTCAATCGTCAGCTTGAAAAAAAGGTCATTTTTATCATGGACTGAACTGGTTGATTGTTGACTATTTGTAGATGGTATTTCGCGCAACTCTTTTAGCTAGCCTTTTGGATTAAGGGAATGATTTCATTAATCAAAAAAATAAAGTTTATTATATGCATACGTCAAACCAGTTCAAGAATAACATGTAATAAACTGTGATTGTATGTGACATTCAGGGCCGGCCTTGGGCCGATTTGACCGATTGATCCTAATCGGGCCACGCGCCTGGCAGGGGCCCCGCGATTTACATTTAGCACATCACTATCAGATTCTATCGGGCATGACTCTTGCCACAGGGGCCTCGCAGGCATCCGTTAAATTGGGGGCCCCGCAATTCGTATGTCCGGCCCTGTGACATGTAAACAATTTTTTTTTAAATTGTCAAACATTTTTTAATTTTTAACTTTAACTTACATAAACTTAAACTGACAATCTGGGGGGGGGGGGGGAGGGCCTTTCTTATAACTCCTCACCCGTTTTAGTCATTACTTTCAACAACGTCCCCCACTCTTTCCCCCTGTCCCTATGCCTACACTTGGTTTCACAAAAATGCGGTAAGTTTATCTTAAAGTACTCAAGATTCGATCTTTATATAAATTCATTAGCTGTGAATAATACGCACATAAAAATATGTACTGACCAATTATGTGCACATACGTCTCCACTTGCACCTGTGCTATATAAAAAAAAAATAATAAAACTTTATCACAACGGATTGCAGAACACACACACCCACAGAACGCAGTCGATCTAAAGTGATATAGACAGTTTTTTTTTTTGCAGCGATGTGGTATGAAGCGTTAGAAGAACATATCCATTATTGGCATGTTTTGCTTAAAATACTAAATGAGACTTAAGAAAAGAGATACATATATTTTATTTTATTTTTAAAAAATACAGGTAATTTCGGAAATTCCGAAAATTGCATCCCTCAAGCATGGTTTTTTTTTTTTTAATTGCAGGAATTCCGGTTTGAGGCCACAGCTACAGAAAGGACATATGGTCTTGTGTACGAAATGATGCGTATATTCAAACTTGTGTGTGTGTGTGGGAGAGATATGCTGGGTTTCTATGTTCACACTGTTTATTCTGTTTTTATGAATACATATTCTGTATTATACTTGCAGGATTATATATGTCCCGTGAAGTGGCGCAACCCGGGGGGGGGGGGCAGGTGCTTGAGCCCCCCCCCCAGGCCAAATCATCAATAAATACTTCATGTTATAAAGTTACAAAAAAGACTGTCAAACTGTCTTTTTTCATAATTGGAACCCCCCCCTCCCCCAGCCCAACATTTTTTGCTGGTTGCGCCACTGGTCCCGTGATAAACATGTTCAACTTTGAGTAATTGCTTCAAGTGATGTTTAATGCAATAAATGTTGCGTGAATTTGGAAAAAAAAATTGTAACTGAATTTTTTTATTATTATTAGTTGCAATTAAAAAGCTCGGCTAATAAATAATTGGTTTAATTTAGACTTTAAAAAAAACAACAGTGTTCATTTCTCACTGGAATAGGTTTATACATTCACCTTGTAAGTAATTTTATTTTTAATGAATATTTTTATTGGACAGATAATGTTCATTTTAAAAAAAAACCCGTGATTTCAGTTTGGGTATTCACGCGCGTGTGCGTGCGTGTAATATATAAGAAAGAAATGGAATAATAAAATGAACAGTGTTTATTATTGTTGATAATAGATGCATCTACTGTTAAATAAAATGTCTCTATTTTACTATGATGTTTCAGTTATAAAATGTAAATGAATATGTAAGGGAGTGAAAAGAGTGCGGGGGTAACTGAACAAATAACAGTTGTGTAAACGGTAGATGTGAAAATGTAGACTGATTAGCTGTCTCTTTTTCGAAATGTTAGCAGGGTTGTTAGGAGCGATGTATCGGTATCGGCTAATACAGTATCTGCGATACTTTTTTAGTATTGGTTGCTGTGTTGCCGATCCTTTTTGTATCTGTTACGGGCAAAGTGTGAAATGCCGGCATTCTATAGAATGCCTAGGCATTGTTTAGAATGACTAGTGTCGTTTTGGCAAAGTATAAAATTTTTAAATTTTGCATACTTCTCCATCATGGTTTGCATCCTCATGCATGTCTTCTGCAGAAAGGGCTGTCTCTTGCATTCCTTCATCTCTGTCTATCTGCTCTTGTGTTGTTTGTATGTTCTGTATTCTTTTTTCGAGGTCTTCCTCTGTTTCCATATCTTGTAAAACATCGTCAGGTAGGGACGACGTTGTGAGGCCTATTTTAGCTTTGCAGCCAAAGAGTGCTTCGTATAGTGATCTTTTAATCCCAGAATGAAAAGCTCTGTTCTTCATGAGTTGCACGAACCGTAACCCCTCACTCCAGCAGCCAGTTTTTCCATCTTGCATTCAAACACACAACATATTTTCGATGTCCTGGTTAGCTCTTTCGACGCTCCCCTGGCTTTGTGAGTGGTGCGGCTTACCATGAACGATCTTCAAGGTGGGGCAGTACTCCTTTAAGCTGCTTACCACACTGTTTGCAAATTCTCTGCCGTTATCGGACGGTAGAATTGTTGGAGCACCAAGCAACGTAAATATGTCTACGAGCTGGTAAGCTACTTCTTCTACCCTCTTTGTCTTCAGGGCCCTGAGAACCACGAACTTGGTGAGATGATCTTGATACACCATTATAAACTTGTATTCCCCATCAGGATGGGATTGAAAGTCGATGAGATCGACCTGACAACGGGAGTTGAATTCTGAAAAAAAACCATTGGCTTGACTACAATGCCTTTTTTGACGCCTTTTTATTTTTTCTGGCAAGGTTCACAAAGGTTAACATACAGTTCAATATCATGACGTGTAATATTCTTGTATTTGGGTGATAGTTCTTTCAACATTCTGTCCCGTCCTCCATAACCAATAGCTAAATGGGCATTATGAAGTACGTCAAACAACTCGGAGTCCGCGACGTAAAACTGAATGGCACTCACACCTTCTTTTTCCACCATCATGACATCATAGTGTTTCACCAGCCAATAGTTACATACTTTGCCGAACGGGAACTCGGCATTCTATAGAATGCCTAGGCAATGTATGAAATAGCAATTTATTTCATACTTTGCCTGAAAAATTCAGGCATTCTATACATTGCCTAAGCATTCTATAGAATGCCGGATTTCACACTTTGCCGGTAACATATCAAGTATTGATTTGTGTATCGCCGATACATTTTAAACGAAAAATCTTCGATGCTCGATACCAATACTCTTCTATCGGTATAGTTTTAAGAATGTATTTAACTAATTTCTAACAAAAATTTACATTGTATCTTAAAATTTACTTTCTTTTATATCAACTGTTTGTTCAATGTTTCAATAAACGACTGAAAACTTTATTTCTTTTTTGATCGATCTGTCAGTTATATAAAAACTTGAAAAACTTGCACTCTCTATATTTTAAATAATAATATTTTTTTGTTCTCAAAAGTGTTGGTATTGAATTGGTATCGATTTTGGCAATACATTTTTACTTTTTGTATTTGTATTGGTATTGGCGATACTCTTTTCATGAAGTATTGGTATCGGTATTGACGGTACAATTTAAGGGTATTGTTAACAACCCTGAATGTTAGTTTTATTTTTTTTTACCTGGAACGGTTTGAATTTAAACAACTACGAACCAATATAATCTACAATATGCATATGCTCGATACCTAATAGGTTTCAAATACTAGTATTATTAATTTGCCCGATTTTTGTAGCGATTTAATTTTTTGTTTCATTAAATGGCTAATACATTAATTTCAATATTTATTTCACCTCTATCAAACACATTAATAAATATACATGTAAAAAAAAGATAAATATGACAAGTACAAGTGGCGTATGCAGTTGTGGATTGTTGTTGTTTTTGTCATTTACAGCAAGTGTCACAGATGCACATGATGAGCTCATGGTGTTTACAGCTGTTTCAACACACACACACAAACAAGCCATGCAAGATTCAAGCTACATTTTTAATAAGCCAGGTGAAACTAATGAGTGTTAAGCTTTACCAGTGTAAAGAATAATGAGTGCATTTAAAAAAAAACTCAGTGCATCGTGTAAACTAACTTTTAAAGCTCTAAAATACATCTAAAATGGAAGTGAATAAAACTAAAATATGAATTCAGTATGCATGTATATATATATATATATATATATATATATATATATGTTTCACAAGCAAATATGATGTAGTGATAAGTGAATTATTATAAATACAAAATATATTAAATTTTATACATGCACATACATTAGGGTTCAACTCAATACATCGGCAAAAAAAAATGTCTATATTTTTTATAATTTGCACCCCTACTATTATTTCTTTAACAAAGAAAAGTAACGGCCAATTTTTTATTGAAGTTGTTTTTGCCAGATTAAATTTTTCAACCTAACAAACACATCTAGGAGGGTTTACAGTTGCAAATTAAGAGCTTCATCTGTGGGTGGCACCGTAATATATGCACATACATATATTAGATGATGGAAACAATAGTTTTACAAAGTTTGTAAAAATTAATTACTAAAAGTTGTGAATAATTTACAGAAAGTATTTAATTGAATAAAACTACAGAAAAGTAGAATTTAATTATTTCTAGAAATTTAATAAGTTTCATTGAATTTTTAAAATGTTATATGCAAACAAAATGAGATTCACAGAAAATTAAAACCATAACAAATAAACTCTGCTAATACAATTACCAAATCTAATTTGTGTCAAATCATATCTAAAGCTCATCAGGTGTAAACTGCCTAATCTTCAGATTTATTAAATTTAAAGAAAAATTTACTTCTCCATTTTTCTACCAAATGACCCATGGACTGAATCTAAAACTCTGATAAATTTGATACATACATTTTAATTCACATCCAGCCGCAACAAATCTTGGAAATAAACAAAAAGTATTACATGAGTCCAACTATCAAAACATGGAATCAATTCACTTTAAATCATTCACCGAAAATTTATGACCTTACAAATCCATAGAACAAAAAATAAATCAGCATGACAAAGATATTTCTTAAACTACAGCTCCTCATTGTTATTGTTTACAGTCTCACTTCCATTTTCTTCAGATGTGCTGCTTGAATATTGTGACGTTTTTTTAGACTTGGAACTTCGATCTTTCAATTTTCGACAAGCTTTCCGAACTTGAATATATCTTTCCAAAGAATCTGCTTCATCTTTGTTTTTTTGCTTATCCGGGTGTAGCTCAAGATCTAACTTATGACAAAGAGTCTTGATTTCTTCTTGACTAGCATTTGGACTGATTCCAAGTACCTTAAAAAGACAAAGAAAAGCATCCAACATTAAAATAATAACCGTAAAAATAAATCTATATGAGTAAAATGTTAATTCCGCCTCTTTTAAAAAAAAACAATGTAAGGTAGGTTGAAGATAAAGATTAAAAAATGTAAATGTTGAAAAAAAAAATTGAAAAAAAAAAATATATTTCATTAAATTTTTAACATGACTTTCCAAACCACAAGGACATGAATGACAATAGTAATAAATAGTTAACTATATCTTTCTGCTTACTTTATAAGCATTTTCCTCTCCTGGGATATCAAACTTCGCCCAAGCCTCATCAAGCATGCGTCTCCATCCTTCACGCTGAAAAGTAATATACAACTGTCCTAATGAATCTTTCAAATTATGCCAAGCATCAGATTTGAAAAAGTTAGAAAGAGCTTCTTGAACCGTGACTGTTTCTTCCTCTTCACCAACTTGAATCTTAACATTGTTCCATACCCCAGTAAACACCAGTAACAGATATAAAAACAGCCACAAACAATATGTGATAAAATTTAAGCAGTTAGTAGTGATTTTTCTTCTATTTCTTGATTCATATTTTCTATCATGCCACTTTAGTCCTTTCCACAATGTCAATGCGCTGGTAATTACTGGTACGAGCACTGCAGGACCTTTTATTTGGCACAGAATTGTGGATGTAATGCATCCGATCATAGGGTATTTCTTTTTAAATTTTAAGTTACCTATGCTGACTGTCAAATATGCACCTAAAAAAAAAAAGAATTGTATGTATTATAAAAATAATACAATAAAGTGGTTTTAAAAAATTAACAATATTTTGAAACAAAATTTTTAAAAAACACTTTTTTTTACATTGAATATAACACTGTGTTGTCATCTTTGTTGTTTATTTTTAAATAAAATACAACTTTAAATATTATGTTTGATAGTAAAATCCTACAATAGGCAAGCGATTTGGAAAATAATGGTAAATGAATATATTTCATTGTATTTTTTACTATTCAAACATTGAAAAAAAAAAATTATCTTAAAGTATTTTATTTCAAAAGTATTCATTAATCGAACATTAATTGAACAAAAATCTTTCTTGTACCTATCAAAGATCCAAATGCATACAGAAGTTTTCCAGTAAAATCACAAACGATGCAGAACCATTTGTGGTTTTTCCAATCATCATCTGAGCTTTCAGGAACAGCTCGAGAGAAAATAAATGCTGAGAGTGAGCTCATGACAAATATGCCTATTTTATGAAATAAACTGCAAGGTGGTCTTACAGAAACACATTCATTCCTGAAATAAATAATAAGTAAGGCTTGTTATTTTTATATGAAAGGTCTGACTAAAAAAAGCTTCTAGAAAATGTTATGTTTTTATTAACACAAATATGATAGCCTGCACTATTTACTGACAAAAGCACGTAGCCCATCTATCATTAGTAAATTAGTATTATTTTACTAATATGCTTATCATTTTGAGTATTATCCAAATGTCAGAATTTTATTCATTTAACTTTAGGCAAATTAAAAATGAGAATTTGGTGAGAGTCACAATCAAAATTATCATGTTTTTTCATATTGTCACATTTCTCATTATACAGCCATCTAACTCCAAAAACTTGAATGAGTCATTGAAGGAGTGAAGTTCCATCAATGGGGCCAGTAAGGGTTGTGGCAATAAATGATTAGGGTGTTAAACAAATGTTCTTGTAAAATACAAATTTAGTCATTATTAGGAGTTAATTTTTTTTTTTACATGCCATGGCCAATGTGCATTCACAATGAAATTTTTTTTTATATATTTAGAAGTGAAATGTATATAGTCAGTAAAACTTAACTAGTTAAATTTAAATAATAAGTACTGTTGTTTACAATCAAACGCCTCATTTTTTTTATTTTCTTGCTGTTTCTTAATAACAGAATTAAACTGACATACCTTAAATTTTCTTTCCTGTTTGCTTCTCTGACATAAGAAGGTATTCTCCAGAGGTCTCAAATCCACCCAATGCCAAGGACACCACCTAAAGTTATACACCAGACGACAGCTTGATTAACTCGACCAAGGTAAAGATGATGCCATCCAAGCCATCCAAAAAAAAACCAAAGAAGATAAGTAACAGTTGTACTCGCCATGTCCTGTAATGGAAGGAAAATAATTTTTTTTAAATTAACCTGATTGTCAAATAAATGTTTCATAATAAAAAGTATAAATTCTAACTGCTACGACTCATGCATAAATTTGCCCGATAAATATTTCTTTAATAAATTCAAGATTACATTATTGTACAACTTATTTCTTTAATAAATTCAAGATTACATTATTGTACAACTTATTTCTTTAATAAATTCAAGATTACATTATAGTACAACTTATTTCTTTAATAAATTCAAGATTACATTATTGTACAACTTATTTCTTTAATAAATTCAAGATTACATTATTGTACAACTTATTTCTTTAATAAATTCAAGATTACATTATTGTACAACTTATTTCTTTAATAAATTCAAGATTACATTATTGTACAACTTATTTCTTTAATAAATTCAAGATTACATTATTGTACAACTTATTTCTTTAATAAATTCAAGATTACATTATTGTACAACTTATTTCTTTAATAAATTCAAGATTACATTATTGTACAACTTATTTCTTTAATAAATTCAAGATTACATTATTGTACAACTTATTTCTTTAATAAATTCAAGATTACATTATTGTACAACTTATTTCCCATAGCATTTCCATCTTTTTCATCCATCGCCCTCTTCCCCAACTTCGCATTTAATTATAATAATATTAGACAGAGAGAAAGAGATAATGCCCATCTTCACAACAATAAACTTTTGTTCATATATATTTTTCTTAACTTAAAAAAAAAATCATGTTTCAGCCAGACAGCCCAGTAGCGTGAAAATTCTACAGGAGGGGCCAGGCATTCTACAGCAGGGGCCAGGCAATAGCAGGGGGGCCAGGTAATACATTTTACTAAGTACAACAAATAAGCAGGGGGGGGTAGACAAAACGCAGGGGGGTTACCAGCCCCCTGCCCCTCCCCCACCCCGCACGCTACAGGCCTGCAGCCAGAGGAAGATTTAAGTCGTTTTAACTTAAGCTACAGGCCCCCTTCACAAAGTAGAAATATGTGAAATAATAATACATAGTATGAGCTTTTTTGTGGGGGTGCAGAGGCGGAGTGAGGGGTAGGCAAGTGGGTGGAGGTATCATGCTACTCTTAAAAGGGCGCCAAATGATACATTTAACATATAATATTATATGGTTTTCGAATGGGGGGCGCTAAAAATGTATTTAAAAAGGTATTATGCCCGGGGCGCAGGCCCGTAGCGTGCAGTGGGCCAGGCCCCCCTGCTTTTTATCTGCCCCCCCTGCTTATTTGTTGTACTTAGTAAAATGTATTACCTGGCCCCCCTGCTATTGCCTGGCCCTTGCTGTAGAATGCCTGGCCCCCTGCTGTAGAATTTTCACGCTACGGGGCTGTCGGGGCGCGAGTTAAGCTCACTAGGGCACTGTGGGGTGCATATGAAGCGCTGACTCCGAATTCCCCCACCCTCTTCTTTGAAAGTATAGAAAACTCTTCTGGAAATGGAAAATTTCTCATGAGCACATATCTTCTTACCCGTTTAAAAAAAAATTCATCGACCCCCAGCCGCAATCGAATTTATTTTTTTTTTTTTTACATTTTTGTTTCACCATGCACTTATTAAGCATTTAAAAGAATTGTCTATATATCAGTTGTGCTAATGTGTGTGTAAGGAATATTAAGAGAAAGATAAATTACCTTAGCTGGTGTTTTCAATATTATATAACCTACGTACTGTGATGTTATAACGGGGAAATCTATCAACGTAGCTTTCAAACTTTCACTTTCGATATACCTTGTTTCTTTTTTGCAGAAAATATTCAGCACGGTTGACTATATATTGTCCCTATAACTATAGTGATTGAATCTATGGACAATAAGAAATTAAACTAAGGCCTTCTTATTTTTTTCTCACCATTTTTTTTAGCAAAGTAATATCGTGTAATAAATAATTCATTGTCATTGGATACTTTAATTTAAACTATTTATGAAAACTATTTATTTAGCAGTTTTAAACACGTTTTAAAAAAAATATATATGATATAAAAAAAAAAGTACATGATTTACTAGTTACCTCCCTTGAATGAAATTGCTAGCACACCCAGCTGTTACTAGCCAAACCGATGCAGCCGTTTGTAAATCTGTCAACCGTGTACTATAGAAATTATTTCCCGGCAATGTGTAATTTATTTCTAGTCGAGCCCGAGTTTACGAATGCCAATACACTTGTAGAGCCGAGGGGTGGGTGGGAGGGGGGGGAAATGTCTTGCGCATCAACCCCGCACGCACCCGAAATAGGCTTACGGAATTATGTCACGTCTCTGGAAAGGTTTTGTTTTGTTTGTTTTTTCCCCAAGGAAGAATGAACACGTTATTGGTCAGCTCCACAGTTTATCCTGGGATTGGGAGGGGGGGGGGGGGAGTCACAGTACAAAGAATACTAAACAACTGAGCTGTGTATATTATTGATGCTAAAAAAGTAAAGTTCCCTTCTTAGCCCTAACGGGCCTTCGGGGCAGATGAAGTGTAGAATTCATCTGTTTCTATAACCTCGGCATATGAAGGGATTGTGTGGTTAGAACAACGCCCAGCCGCCTTTACTTCCCCAACTTAAAGTCAGGTACCCATTTAAAGCTGGGTGGACTTGTGGGACGACTTTGCACCAAATTTCACCTGAAAAATTCCATGGGCCTCACCACCGGGGATCGAACCCAGGACTCTCAGGTCGCCAGTCGAGTATCTACACCACTCGGCCATCCGTCCCACTTTATTTATGCTGAATATATAGTTATCTGTGCACTACACACAGTATGTCCACTGTCCACCTGTACCGTCGCCAGCTAATCTTGGACTCACTGACAACGTTCACGTACTTGCCCCCCCTCCCCCTGGATAATACACATCTGCCAAATTTATAAGTAGTTGTTTTAACAGATCACTTTACCCCGAGAGCAGGGCCGGACGTACGAATTGTGGAGCCCAGTTTAACGGATGCTTGCGAGTACCCTCTTCTAATTTTTTTTTTTACAATAACAACTATTACTATTAATCATCTAAATGTAAATTGAGGGTCCCCTGCCAGGCGCGGGGCCTGATTTGGAGCAATCGGTCAAATCGGCCCAAGGCCGGCCCTGCCCGACAGGGCACCTAAGGGCATGCCTTCCCCCCCATAACATTGGACCAACGTAGCGCAAAACCTAAAAAAAAACAATTAATGTATGCACTGCTTTGGATGTATTTTATTTTTTGTGTAGCGCATGGCTTCATTAAGTCAGTGGATCTGTCAACGGTAACTCAATCTGGTAACACGGGTTAGGTCTAGTCACACACTTGCACACTCAGCTGTTTCACGGTCACTATACCCGCTGCCCCTTCCCTCCCCCAGCATTCTCTTCTGACAATTCGTACTCTAGTGCATCCATGCATGCAAAAAAAAAGGGGGGGGGGCACGCATACACACACGCATGCAACAGGCTGTTACTTAATAATATTTATTTTCCCCATGCCCCCTCCGTGCTATTGGCCTGGCCCCTGCTGTAGAATGCCCGGGCTGGCATGCAACCACAATCAAGGTCGCACGAGCAAATATACATACATATATACATATACTCAGTCACCATTACAGTACTATGTCTAGAAAAAGGGGTACGACAAGACAAGCATGAAGCAAGTCTCCAAGTTTGAAGGCACACACTCGTACAAACAAGTACAAGGAACAAGTACACCCATTGGTGGCCTGCACGCTTATGTACATACATACGTTGCCGTCGTGCACGCCTTAGCAGTGCACACTGATCCGGTGCGCACAGTGCGAGTGCCATAAGTGGGGGCCGATGACTTATATTATAGAATATATCCTAAATATACAGCCTCCCCCAACAAGGCCCAGGCCTGTCTCTCTAATCGCCGCCCGAAAAGGCTGCCAGTGCGTGTCAGCATGCGGAAGGCCTAGGCCGAGTGGTGTACATATAGGGGGGGGCCCAAGAGCCTGGAACGTAGGCTAATCAACCCACTACATCGCTCTCCCCCCCCCCTTTCTACCCAAAGGACCGCCACTGCCTTATCAGTACACCTTGGTATTCGGTGGGGGGGGGGGGGCATAGAATGAGTTTCATATACTAGGGTCCAGTATTGTAACTGAAGAATTTATATTTTGCATTTTTAAAAAATAGTGAGCAATTAATTTTTTTTAAAAACTGCCACATTTATTTTACATGTTATATATATAAATATATAAAATACTCATCCAATTTTTGTTTCAAATTTATATAAAATACAGGCAGAACTTTATCAAATTTATTCCTTCTGAGAAGACTGTAACTGACAGGCTAACCATTCAGTATGATCCAGAGCAATATATTTCATAACGGCTAAGACAAGCTAACATTTTTAACAAATAAAAAATTTGGGTAAGAATTTTAAGAAGTTTTGTATTGTTCAAAAGTGTCAACTAACTCAATTTTGTGTGTTTTCTAATTAATATTCATTCAACTTGGGCTGATCTTTCTCTAAACAGTTCCTTCATAGAAATCTACAGCAGTTAGCCCTAAAAGTTTTCTGGTACAAGATACATTCTCGTCTTCTTTAGAAGTGTGCCAAATACTGGGACAGCTCTACATGCACCACACCAAGTGATTTCATACAATGCCTTCAAGCCATGCCACCCGAGGTGTTGAAAATACAAGTGGTCAAGACAATGTATTCTTATTTTTAATAAAAACATGATCCTTTTTAAGTTTAAGAGTTTTTTTTGTTACCAGTAAAATCTTTTTTAAGGTGCAGAAACTTTTTTGATAATAAATATACAATAGCTAGTTGAAAAGCCTGCTGAAGCTGGCTGCTACCTGCGATATAATAAGAAATCCTTGTTGTGTTTAGATTTCCAGTTTTGGAATTCCCGACTATTTTTAGCCAAGCAAGCGAGTTAACTAATACCTCCCCTTTCCCACATAAATAAAACATAAAACATTCCACCTCTCATCCCTTACCCCGCTTGTAGTTACGTAGTTGTACCCCCCCCCCCATTAGCCTGAGGGAGGCAAAAATTTTGGAATTTCCCAGACTATTTTTAGCCGAGCAAGCATACTAATACAGTGAGGGTAGTTTTCCCTTCCCCATGTACTTTTCATTTCGTGCGGTGCCGTGTATTGTGACTGCAGACATTTGGCTTTTATTGCCATGAACATCCTATACACCACACGGTATGAAAAGTACATGGGAAAGGGATACATACCGATCTACCGCCTAGGTTAGACGATTATGTATTAGACTGTGAAATTTTTAGCATAAAATTATGGTAAGCCTCCATCGGTTCCAAAATTAGATATCTAGCAACCTCACCAATTCTGTAAGTTTTGCTGCAATGACATTCATTAATTATTTAAACTATTTTATTGAATGGATGTTTTTATCATCATAAAACAACTACAGAGAATGAAAATTGGCTTTTTTGTAGTAGAAATCAAGATTTATTTTTTCTAATGTCATTGAAGCAAAACAGTTATGGCGTAAAACTTCATTTTCTAATGTAATTTAAATTATCCACCATGATCTAATAATTCATCTCAGTTTCCAAGAATCCATTTACAACATAATATTTTTAAAAGGAAAAAAGTCACCTACATCGTTTCAATGTTTTAATGAGTCAATTCTAAGCACATTACTCATTCAGTTTTTATCTCCAGTGCATGATTTGCACCCATGTTACTGTTTACAATGAGGTAGAATTGTTAGCTTGATTGATTAAATTAATCCCCTCTGACGGTTTAGGCTCAAAGTGACTTGATAACTTTCAACAATCTTGATATACCTGTGTTGATCAAATTTAATATATGGCAAAAATTAATACCACATGTAAACATGTGCTAAATTTAGGCTGCGATATGGTTTCTTAATATCATTCTTGTAAGTGAAGAAATCTAAATCTGCTTCCACAATCACATAAATTTGTAATAATTTCAAAAAAAAAAATAGTGTTATCACCTCACCTTCATTATTAACTTTCCCATCTAAAGTAAAGACAACTCTAAACATGCCAGGCACTACATTTTGCAACGCTTTGCCAGGTTGTATGAAGACTTTCTCTTCTAAGAACTTTAAGAATAATGCAGTCTCAGCTTCGAATGTTTTTTCTGGTAAGAACTGAGAGGAAAAATGAGACAATACAATATTTATAATTATTATTATGCATAATAAAACACATATTAGTTCATATGTTCATATTTAGTCTTTATTTTTGTTTTCCTGAGACTAACTTTTGCAGAAGAGAATTAAAACAAAAAGCCTGGGAAGCTGGAAGGTTAACAGTGAGAAGTACTTTTAAATTTTAGATGGTCATGCTTTTCATCAGCTGGCCAACATCACATTATTCTGATCTGTGAGCAAGAATAGAACCTTTGTGTATATTTCTTAAACGAGGGTGAGTTTAAAAAAAAATAAATAAACATTCAATTTTAATAAAATATGTACACGATAAACTAATCCCTCTTCAGTGATTTTTATATGTACGTATGTGTAAATGCCTCACATATATGATAAAGTATACAAGAACACAAGAGCAAATAAATAGTTAAAATATATGATAAAGTATACAAGAACACAAGAGCAAATAAATAGTTCTGAAGAGACTGAACGTTGTTTAAAGCAAAGATTTTTATTTACAACACAAGATAATGTAGCAATTCTACAACAAACAAAAAAAAAACCCAGATATCATGCAAAAAAAAAAAAGTCCCAACCTTTCAAAAAAACTAGGCATGACAAAAAGATTTTAACATACTAGGGCACCCCACTTCCATTCTTGTATTAATTTCTATTAATCTGGTGATGAAAGAGCCCCACCCCCGCCCACCCCCCGGTTAGCACACAGTGAGCAAGAAGATAGTGTTTATACAACTATAAGATCTGCCTAGAGTTCGTACTTTATAAAGGGCCCCCCCTCCCTGCACAAAACCCTATCAATTCTGGTCATAGAGGCCCTGAAAGCCTGAGAACATACACCCTAATTTATGTGACATCCCCACACACATTATATTTGTAATAAACTACTATGTTTATTAAATGATTACATTCAATTCTTTATTATTTAAATTTAAAAAAATAGTTCCAGCTTTTTTTTATTGTTATTTCACTTACAAACTATGAAATTATACTGCACTGCCCTTGAAATTTTTTTTTTTTAACTAATTGGGAATGAGTACAATATATATACTATATAAATATAGTATTAGTAGATGAATATTGACAATACCGTGATTAAAAAATCTGTCGATAGTTTAGTTAAAGATTTTTTTTCTTCTTTACGGCAGAAGTAATTGACTTAATACATTCTTAAAGGTGCTGATCTATGTCACTGGGCTTAATATAACTGGAGTGCTCATGTCACTGGGCTTAATATAACTGGAGTGCTCAAAGCCCTATACAAAGATTTAAAAAAAGACAAGCGGCTATGGTTTATAAATTGCTGTGCATCCTGCTACATAAACTTCTATACCAAAAGACATTAAATTATGGCACCAAAGCTCATCTCCATTTTACATTTACTGTAATACTTTTTAAAAAACTAATTATTGTATATCTTGAGCAGTACAGTTACTGTATTTCCCCATGTATAAGTCACCCCTTTTTTTCCCAAATTTTTCAAGCCCAAAAAGTGTATGATGATGAGTGTATGAGTGATTATTATGAATCTTGAATTTTGTTTCTTTGTAAATTTTCTTTCTTTATAACTTGTTTCTCAAATAAAATATTTTTTTCAAAACTTCACAGTCCAAAAATTGGGGGGGAGGGGGGGGCTTATACAAAGGGGGCGCTTATACCTGGGGAAATACGGCACATACCAGCCTCTAGTAATTAATTCCTCACCTTGGAGAGATCCATCCAGATAAACATTGAGGCCCCTGAAGGTCGCACTTTTACTCCCAGGTCTGTCAACAGTTTGGAGGTCTCTTTATAGCGTTCCAACATTCGAAGGTGTTTGGTAGGCAGAAACACTTTAGATAGCCACTCTGGACCAAAAAATCTCAATTAAATACAAAATGTAGCCATGAGAAATCATTTTGTGAAATTCAAGGAATATCTAATCAAATAATGTGTTGCCCAGCAGTCTAAAATTAAATTTTTATATCAATGTTTCTCTTCACTGAGCTTTGTGATGCTTTCCATGTGCTTTTTCTATAATTAATTTTTTTTTTCCACTAAAAATTAAATCAACTACAGAGCATATCGTTCGAGTATTTTTTACTGAATTATAAACCACAATGCAGTACCAAAAAAAAAACATTTTAAAAAACATACAAAGACACATTAAAAAAAAAAACTGTTAGTCTGAATAATTACATTTCTTCTGTGGTGCCCCTAAAGCCATACTACACAAGGTCAAGGTTGGGATGAAAGAAGGAATCTACACACAAAAAAAGGTCTCAGTGGATCATGAGTTTAACATCTAATCCTCACAATGATTTTCATAAAAATGGGAGGTAAGGGAATTAGTTTTTTGCTAGCTTCATTCTGACAGGGAGCTGAAGTATGTCAGGACAACCCCAACATCCAGTTTAAAAATGTTTTTTAAACTGTCCACATTGTCACTTCTCAAAAAAAATGTTTTTTATAATTTTAGAAGATAAGAATCATTTGTTGTGTCAATGGGTAGTTGAATGAAGAAGTTGTTATGTCAGGGTGTCAAATAAAAAAAGGTTAACAAGAAACTTACAGAAAAAATATTTTAACTTTAAGTAAATTTAGTCATTTTAGTTTGATAGATCAGATCTAGTCATTTTAGTGTGATGTATTGGATCAATGCCTCAGCAATCATAAGTTAACGGAAGTGTTAAATCAGTATAATTTTTTTTTTGTAACTGGTACCAACCACAATTAAAGAGTGCCTTACCCTTTAGAAATCTAAAAAAATCTTTGACATTTTACTTCTTCATGGATTTTAAAACGTTTTCACGAGTATAAATGTAAATTTTTAGGTCATTGAGAGATCATAATACGTTAAAAATGCAAACAATACCTAAGATACCTGAGCCACCAAGAGATTTGTCAAAAAATACACATTTGCAAATATCGGCTAATTAAAAACAAATTGTGTTTCAAAGCGATATTAGACAAAGTGGTTGGCATATGAAATGGTACTTGCATAAGAAATACACATCACAACTGAAATATACAGTTACAGATTTAAATCTATCAAAGATGAGCATGAATTTTGCAATACAAAATAATTCACCTGTATCACTGAGAATTTCATTCAACCGGTGCTGTATAACAGTTGAAGCAGTTGTAAACACAGATGATGAAATGCAATAGTCTAGGAGGCTAGGATTTCTTGTGTGCACTATAGCAAACTTGTACCCAGCCAAACCTAAATCCTTTATCGGAATATAAAAAAAAAAAGAGGTCAGACTAGAAAAAAAAAACGTTCTTTCAAAAGTACATCTTTTTACAATAAACATACTTATCACTCCAGATTTCATACAATTTTAGATTTATTCCTCCTGATAAATGGCACAGAAACCTGAAGAGTCACTAACATCTTACAATAGTCTCCAGATACATGGACAGCCAGAATCTGCCTAACACTGTTCTATTTGGCAATAATATAAGTTTTTTCCCAATAAAAATTTTTTTTCATGCATGGATCAAAAAAATTATTTTTTTTATAACATCCGGACATATAAAACATGGTAAATGGTATAACAATGGTGTTTGTTTAAATCTTACTACTCTAGTACAGTGTATTACTTTGGTATCATGAACAATACAGGCTAATTTGATATCTGTGTGTAGTGAATACCAAAAATAGTCTCCATTCTTACAATACATCCCTACAGTTTTATAAAGAAGAAAAAAGGATCAGTTGTATTATGGGTTTTTATTTAGATAGTAAACGGAATAGTAAAGTGTAAAAAGAAAGTTAATAGCATTTTTTGCAGCATAATAATTTTACAGTTTTAGATCCCTACAGAAGCAAATTACATCATCCTTTAAGTCGTCGTCGGCGGCGGCATCCGTCCGTCTCGAGAGACGATGGTGTAGCTAAGATGAGTCTACAAGACACCGCCGGGAATGGCTGTGCAGTCCGACTCGGGAGTGGCAATCCCTGCCGCACTTGTCACACTTGAAGATAGTTGGTTGTTGTAGTTGTTGTTGTAGCTGTTCTTTTTTCCGCTTCCGTCTTGTTCTTTTCAGGGCAGCATTATCCTGTCGCTCAGCCTCTGCGCGCAATGAACCCTGCCGGACAGCGAGCCTCCATGAGTGGCGGTCGGCTGCTTGGCTCTCCCAGGAGTTGGGGTTAATGGAGCACTCTTTCATATCCTTTTTGCAAGTGTCTTTGTAGCCCTGTTTTCCTCTGGCCGGTAACTTTTGATGAATAATTTACTTTGAAATGATTATTGAAAAAGAGACAAAGAATCTGACATTAAGATAACTGAGACAATATTCCTCAAACAATTTGAACTTGAAAGCTGTTTAAAGGAAATATTTCAATTCCAGATCGCTTAACTGTCTTATAGAAATTTTTTTTATTCAAACCAAATATTTTCAACATGACTTTTAACCCTAAAAAACTTTCGACTTAAAAAGAGATAAATTAAAACATATTGTCCAGTACACCAAGATGAAATATATATAATGTTATTAGAAATAAGTAATGATGCAATTCTCTAGTTAGCTTGGGGGTTTTCCTATCCTGTATTTGACCTAAATAAAAACTAAAATCCATATGCATGGACAAAATTAAAACAACAGTGTGAGTGTATGACAGAACCATTTATAAAGACCTTTATAAAAGTCAGATAAATAAAAAATAAATTAGTTACATATGCAACATCCTAAACAAAAATTTAATATATCAAACCTATTCTTACCACAGAAAATATATTGCCCAGAAAGGGCATCACTATTTAAAAAGCCCCCAACCGATGACTTTAAAAAGAATGCCACCATTTGTGCTATTTTCCTTTCTAATAGCGTAGTAGCAACTTAATTGATACACAATAGAATAATGCACGAAAATGGAGGCTTTCAGAATTATTAATTTAAACTTACAATGAACATTCAGTATAATTTATATTCTGCACTACCTACTCGTGCAAAGAATTAAATGCATTATTTTTCATAAAATTAGACTTATGCTGTGTCACCATATAATTGCAAATGACACTTACTTTACTACATCCCCAGATGACATGCACCATGCTTGGGTCTGGATGTGGTATGGACAACACACTGGTAAACTTCACTTCAGGGTTGAACACAGATAAGGCGTAAATCTCATTGGAGATCACATGGAGATTCTTCCTGAAGAGTAAAAAAAATAAAAGATTCTGTTGTGTTACATCAACACAGGATAAACTTTTTAATCAAGCACACACAAAAAAATCAATATAAAACTTCAAAGATTAATATGCTAGATGTGAAAATATAACAGAATATTATTACTACAAAATATATTCATTCACAGCAATATATCAAGTATTTGCCATGCTTAACTTTGTTTTTATTAATTCACATCAGCAAATAATTAAACATTTAAATGGTGTTATGTCTGCCAACAAGTCTATGAACTACACCACCGTTTCGCAATGTATGGTAAGTGTACCACTAGTGAAAAGCTCAATAAGGTAAGCACCGAGAGGGAAATCTTAACAATAAACAACAAGAAATAATTAGAAAAAGAGAGAGGAAGAGAAAAGACAGACTCGAAAGGTAATGCAGAGTTTGACAGGTGAAGATAAAAAAATTCTAGAAAATTTGTATTGCATACTTTTAATTGCAAAATATGGTTACTGTGCTTTACAATGAATCAACTGTTATTGTGAAACATGCCAATCTTATGGCATTTGTTAGATACGAAAAAAAAATGAAAAAAAAAAAATTAGAAGAAAATATGTCAAGGATAGTGTTTGGTATTTAAATAAATTTATAGCAACTTTTTATTTTGCCAGCTTTTATCAGGTCATACCACAGAGGGTATCTTAAATATTATGAATACATGTATTCAAGAGAACACAAATAATTTGAATAAATGAATTAGAATAAAGCACTGATGGAGACAAAGTATGGTTGGATTTAATAAAGGAATCGTAAGAATTCAGAATGTTGCCCCTAACATTATATCCTCACATTGTTGCAGAGGGCTATGGCAACCAATACAATGCCCATTTATCTACAGAAAGCTCTAGATGAAAGTGTGAAATCATTAACTATATTAAAGGCTGATGTCCCTTGAATTCAGGATATTTTTCAGCATTGTATGAAGAAAAGGGAGGAGTCATACTCAGCTTCTTTCTCATACAAATTCTTAAGAGAATTACAAGAATCCCTAAAAGAATATTTTCCTGACTTAAAAAAAAATTAAATGGAAAAGATACCAATGCAAAATAAATACAACATCCATGTTTGAAGGATTATCGCTTGCAGAAGAAGAGCAATAAATGTTGGAATTAGCATCAGGTGGATTCTTGAAAAATAAATACATGTATAAAGAGTGTACTTTAAAATCATTGTTATAAATTTAACATGTGTATTAAATTTTAACACAGAAATTTCTGAAATACTTCTTGCCTTTTCTCTTTCCCCAAACAATTTACAAAAAAAAATGTAGGTATATGAATATCATTTTCTTCAGAATATTTTATTAGTTAGGAATAATTGTGACAGTAAAATATTATTTAACTGTTACAAAGTACACAAATGTATCAGTCCTTTCAGTGTGAGATTACAACATAAGTTAGCTGACTATATAAGTACAAATACATATATTTAAATCCTTATAACCATTTACATTTTAGGAATTTCACTGACCTATAAGCAAACTGCAAAATATCCAAGAGCTGTTCCTCACTGAAAACATCACCACTGGGATTGTTTGGATTGCTGAGTAGTATTGCCTTAATTACTTTGCCCTGCCAGTGCAAAAAAAAAAATTCAGCAAAATAATTTAATAAATGCCTGTAAAAGAATTTTTTTTCTTATTTAAAATAAAAAATTTTGATGTAAAACAAAATTACCTCTATGGTTGCTTTTTCATATTCCTTTTCTAATATCGTAGAATTAAATATGCACTCAGAAGGTTGGCAGTCATCCTGAAGTATAATAAAAACAAAAACTAAGCATGTTTCATAAAAAGAAAGGATAAAAATAGATTGAATAATCTGTTTGGTCTAGTATTTAATCATGGTAAATTACATCATGTACCATCAATATGATAATCTTGGTATTAAATGTTGAAAGCATGTATAAGAGGTAGAAAAAGAAAAGAATACAAAATGTTCCTACATCAGCAGTAGATTCACAACTGAAAACAACATAAAACAGTACAAACATAAGCATTCGATTTTTCTTAAAAAACTCTGCATCAACAACAAGCACAAACAAAATATGAGGGATTATCACTTTAACACAGAGTGTATTGTTTACCAGACCTAAGGCGGAGGGGAGAAGAGGGATTGGGGCGGCTTACCTTGTATTGTAAAGGGATCTTCAAGACATGAGCCTCTGCCCTCTCCTGGACATCATTTTCTATGCGGAAGTAGAAAGGGGAAGGCACAATGATGTATTCTGTAAAGACATTATGCCAGTCAGATTCATTTAGCATTTATAAAACAGACATTTTTAAAAGTCCAGTTTTATTTAACGAGAAAACAAGCTTTGTTACAGTTCAATGTAATAAATAAAATGTGAACTGAATAATAGTTCAACCCCAGACATGGGAAAACTTTCACCCGTCAGGCTGCTTGATCCAGCCCAGGCTTTGCTCTTTTCTGCTCTTTCATATCAATGATGTTTATATTATTTCACACAAACACTCCATTCATCTACTCTTGCATCTATCTCATTTAAAAGCATATTTGGGCCATGATTTGAAAAGTTTGTCCACACCTGGTCTAACCCAGCCAAAAGACAAAATCTCAGTGAGAAACATAGTTTGGACATTAAAAAATAAATAATTCTATACATGTATTTAAAAAAAAACGGGAGGATTGCTGAAAGGCAAATTTTATGACATGTCACCTCTCTGAGACATTAACTGATATATGTTACCTCCCTTGTCTGCAACAGCAAAAGCCAATATCTCCAGTGCAGCAGTAGTACCACTTATGATGACAATCTGAAAAAAAAATCTGATTGTTAAAAACGAATCTTAAATTTTTAAGTTCTAATGAATAGACCAGCAACGCAATTTCAAAAGTTATATTATGAAAAAAACTAGTTAAAACTTTTTGCTAATCATTAACACAAAACAAGTGAGTAAATTAGTTAAAAGTTACAGAGCTAAACATCCAGAAAATATAAAATATATCTATAATATAATTCTGACATGGTAACTAAATGTCAGTAAACTCAAATACCATGCTGTAACTCTCATTTTAAAAAATAACTAGAATTGATTTGAAATGCCAGAAGCAGACTTACATTACTCTCATCAATATCTTCCAAGGGGTGAAAGAAATTTTGTAAAAATTTCTTAGCAGTTTTCTTCATTCTTAAAAAAATTAAAATAATGAGAAAATGAAATGTTCAAACAGGCAATTAAAAATATAACAAAAAGGCTAATACTTTTTTTAATAAAGATATATTCAAAGATAGACTATATATATATATATATATATGACTTTAAACTTAAGATTGTTCAATAATATAGTTGAATGAATGTTTGGCTTTTCACAGTACTGCTATTGTTTGAAGAAATTAAATCAACAAACAAACAATAAACTAAATTAAGTAATTTCAACCATTAATAAATAACTATAAATATGTTACACCCCCAGTCTAGTGAGGAATCTGTGATTTTACTTTATGGTTATTTCTGTATTTAACTGCAATACCTATTAAGCGTGGACAGATGTGCTTAACTGCTTTTTCCTCCTTACCTCAGTATGGGCTAGAACGTTTCTGAAGCAAGCATAGATACCAAAGCTTCTTGCATCTCTGACATTTAAAACCCAAGATCTAACAGCTTACATAGTTCAACTATTATAAGTAGCTAGCTACTCTAATGATATAAGGGTTTGTTTTTTTTTCGAAAAATTAACTAGGAAAGACAAACTATTTACTCAGCACTGCCACTGTTGACATCATAATACAATAATCTTGAGCTTTCACCTTTCTCCTGTATAGATTTGAGCTGCAATGAAAAAATTGAAGTACAGAACGGGGATAAAGTTAAAGACATGTAAATATCAAGTGTCAATAAGAACATCTCTGAAAGTCCCTTTACCCTAAATATTTCAAATTAAAGTTTAACAATAAAGCAAACGCTTACCTTTGACAGTATCAGTTCTTCACAAATCTTGTTTTCAGCTATTCCCAAGTTAACAATCCCCTGAAAGTTCAATTTTTTTTTAATTTGGTCAGCACTTCTTTCTTACATCATAGTTTTATGTCAACTCTATAATTTCAGTTAGAGATTTTAACATCATTCTTGTTTTTATTCTTTTTGAAAGCAAACTAATGAAAAGATGAATATAAATTAGTTTAAGACAAAAAAATTTTTAATAAAGAAAATCAACTCACAAATGGATTAGTTGTTGGATTGAAAGTATTTCCCAGAGCTTGCTGAACATGTACTAAAAATGGTGATGAATTATTCAGAGTACAGTCTGCACGTTTAGAAATCCCAAACTTTCTTTCTTCTTTCAATTTATTTATGTCAGCGGAATGTTCCAACAAATTGTTAGACATTGTAACTTTTATAAGCTTTTGTTACCTGGGAAGAGAATTTAATATACAGTAGATTCTTGAATCCTTTATGTTTTGATGAAAACAATTATTATCTGGTTAACACATCGGGTGGTCGTGCGGTGTAGAGTGTTGGACTGTTGACTGGAGGGTCCCAGGTTCAAATCTCAGTGAGAACCATGGGATTTTTGAGGTCCTGGTGAAAGTCTCTAAGTCCAGCCAGCTTTAAATGGGTACCTGACTTTAATTTGGGGGAGTAAAGGCAGCTGAGTGTTGAGCTACCCACAAAATCCCTTTACATGCCAAGGTTACTGAAAAAGATTAATTCTAAACTTGATCTGCACCGATGAGCCCTTTACTTTACTTTTTTTTTTAACACATTCAGCTCAATTTTCCCCATAGATCACTGTCAGCAGCCAATGATATTAAAAAAACTACAGCATAAATGTGCCAAGTATTGATTATAAATTGCAAAAATACCACTTCTCGTTATAAGTGAATAAAACTAACCTTTTTCTCTACATTTGGTATTATTTATAAGGATTAATCATATTTTTTACAGAATTATTTTTTCTCCTCTGTCGGCCTAGCCTAGTCCTAAGCCCAAATATTCACAGGTTATTCAAATGTTGATGGATTATCTTTAAAAAAAATTATTGAGTATTGGATGTAGATTATTTTCATATGTGTGTTCATATACTTATTTTTCTTTTTATTAAATATTAGTCCTTGTGGTTCATGTAAAGAATTTGACTATTTTTATTGTGAAAAGAGAATTTTTTTTGGGCTAATAAAATATTTCAAAACAAAAATACTACTATATATTAAAAAAAAAACTATTTCTTTTGCATATGATTAATAATTTAATTTAAAAGCCTTTCAATTATCCTGACTCTTTCATTTGATATGTAATACTTTGTGATTAGTTTTAAAAGAATCATAAAAAAAAATTGTTTTTTAACTTTTCTTATACATCTGTAAGAATTAAAGACTCACAGGGAAAATAGTTCGGGCTGAATTAGTTTAGTGAAAGTTTTAGCTTACAAAAACAAAGCTTCAAAGGAGCTTCTTAATGCTAAAATTATTCTAAGTTACTTAAAACATATTTTCTTTAGCTATATTTCCTATCTTCCTTACCGTACTTTTAATTTTAGTTAAAAAATTAAGGCAATTGATTCTTCGCATCATCCTGACTCAATCATGTCAAAAGTTGCCAAACTCAGTTGCACATTTATTATTATAAAATTAATATAATAATATCTGTTGTCGCAGTGAGAGGCAAAGCTGTCTCAGTACTTAAAATTTAACACGCATTGGATCCCCCCTCCCTTTCCTTTATTTACAGGTATTAGAGCAGTACTAAAAAAAAATAACTATATCAAAAGTTTTGAACTTCACAAAAAATAATAAGGATTTGTAAGGATATATATTTGTATGCTAAATAGAGCATTTTTCATTAACATTTTTCTACTTCTTAACTTTTTCGCATTTTTATCTCTCATCATTTTTACATTTCTTTATTGCATAATAGCACTGCAATCGATTCTATATATTTAATGCAATTTTGGAATCAGTCGTAAAAAAATATACCTTAAACTAGTTGCCTACTGACCAAAACATATTTTCAGCAGGGGTTGAAACATCGTAGCCGTAGGAGTTTATACTTAATCAGTAATTAGTGAAACATTGTTAGTAAAAACATTGTATATTCATGTGAGTGAATAAGTTAAAGTTCCCTTAGCCCAAACGGAATTCATCTGTAGGCCTATCTATAACCTAGGCATGTGAAGGGATGGTTAGCACAACGCCCAGCCGCCTTTACTTCCCCAACTTTAAGTCAGGTACCCATTTAAAGCTGGGTGGACTTGTGGGACAAATTTCACCTGGAAAAATTCCCTTGGGTCTCACCTAGGTTCCAACCCATGACTTTCAGGTCGACAGCCTAGTATGTACACCACTCGGCCATCCGTCCCACTCGAGTTGACAAGTATGATTACAAAATAGCATGGAGCTATAATACTACAGTCATATATGTCATAAGAAAATGCACTGTTTAATTACTTATTAATTACACAGCACACACACACATATGTGTGTGTATATATATATATATATATATATATATATATATATATATATATATATATATATAAGTACCAGTATATCGGTCAAAAGCGAGCACTGAGTATTGTCCGATGTCGAAAGGTATTATGGTAAATAAATAGGTCGAGTTCTTCAACCTGATCGCACAAAGATCAGTAGGTCTTCCAATCTCGATTATAATGCCAGCAGCGAACAGCGTGTTCGCGCGTGTGTTTGTCTACATTTAAATTTAGCGCTCAGTGGCAGAGGCGTCACTATGGTTGGTGTCTTCCGGAACGGAAAATTCAGGATCTGTCACCTCCTCAAGATTCCCATCATGCAGTGGCGTACCTAGGGGGGGGGGGGTGATGGGTGCGGTCCGCACCGGGCGGCACTTTTTATTACTTTTTAGGGGGGGGGGCGGCAAAAATGTATAGCCTAAATTGAAATACCTAAATGAGAGGGCGGCAAAATCGTCTTCCGCCATGGGCGGCCGATACCCACGCTACGCCGCTGCCATCATGAGCAATGGTACATATTTCGAATATTCTTGCACTATACCTTAGAGCAGAGGTTTTCAACCTGTGGTCCGCGGACCCCCAAGCGTCCGTGGAGAGCTTCAAAGGGGTCCGTGGGCAAGTCAATGAAATTAGTGATAAAGTATTTATAGGTTTGGTTGAAAAAAAATACAAGCGATGCCAATGCTTCAAGTACAGACAACAATGTGCAGAATTTAAAACTCCGCTAGTATCATCTTGGCAATACTTCTTACTTGCTGAGATCTGGCGTCACTGTTAAAACATCCGCAAGTGCGACATCGTATGTATTGTTGATTAATAGTCTGGTTGATCATGCTGTAATGTTTTTATAACATACTTTGGAAGGGCAGAAATTCGCCATAGATACTATGAGATTACATTGTCGGTCATGTTTAGAGAGAGTTTGCATTTTTAGGTGACACATACCTGGGAAAAGATGACCTGGTTAGGCTGGAATTCAAAGCAAAGCTTAGCGCCCTTGTGTTTTCAAGAGATAAATGTTGTGATAAGCTAATTATATACTGTCTGGTATCGTATGTATGGCGCCGAACTTCTACATGGGTTTTATTAATGTTACAAAGAATCAGTGTCCCAAAGTTTCTAGGTTGAGCATTGTATTTACAAGAATATAGGTCAAACATCATTGGGTCAGGGATGAGAGTTAATTAATTAGTTTGTTACTAAATTACAAAAGTTCAGGGTTACTACTGTTTTGACTGAAATAACAGAACATCCCCAATGAGTGATGGACCAATCAGAGACAACAACATAGGTGAGAAGACGCAGATCTTTTGATAGGTATAGACTAGTATAGAGATTGGAAGAGAGAAAGAGAAGGGAGTAGGAGAACAGACTGTTGCAGACATGCAGTTCGAAAAAAAAAATAGACAGCCCACAGGATAGAGTAGTGAGGTTTCAGTGAATATGTATCTTTGAGTGTATACTTTCATGCTACTTAAATCGCTACCAGAGAAGTGAAGACAGACACTTATCATCACAATAACGCACAATGTATAACTATTAATACGAATAGTTATGACATCTAGTAGCATGGATAAATTTCTGAAGAGGAAAACTGACCAGAACCTGGAAGATTCTGATGATCAAGTAGCCAAAGACGAACGAAAAAAAAACGGCGCAAGTATAATCCAGAATATATATCATTCGGCTTCACTGCAGTGGGGACCGATGCTGACCAACCTCTTTGTGTCGTGTGCTTGCAAACATTATCGAACGATGCAATGAAGCCTGCCAAATTGAGGCGCCATTTGACCACAATGCATTCGGAACTTGCCAGTAAACCGCAGGAATACTTTGAAAGGCAGAAAGAGCTCTACTTGAAACAGAAAGGCGAACTGGTGGCCTGCACTACTGTGAATGAGAAAGCTCTTCGAGTGTCATATTTAGTAGCATTACGAGTAGCGCGTTCCAAAAAACCTCATACAATTGCAGAAGAGCTAATTCTACCGGCAGCAGTCGACATGTGCGAAGTCGTTCTTGGAAAGAAATACAGTCAAAAACTGAAAGCCATTCCACTGTCGGATAACACGGTGAGCAGACGAATTGCCGACATGTCTGAAAATGTTCGCTGCCAACTGATTGCACGCCTTCAGCATGTCAAATTCGCAATTCAGCTTGACGAAAGTACGAACATAGCGAATGCAGCCCAATTGTTGGTTTACGTTCGATACTGCTTGGAAGGTGAAGTCATTGAAGACTTTTTGTTCTGCAAGTCACTGCCGGGGCGCACAACCGGTGAAGAACTTTTCCGTGTACTTGATGCATTTTTTTTAGAATCCGGACTGGCCGGGACACTATGTGTTGGCGTGTGCACGGACGGCGCTGCTGCGATGCCTGGTCGTAAGTCTGGTTTAGTCGCTCGAGTAAAACTAGCAGCGCCTCACATAGTATCAACCCACTGCGTGATTCACCGCGAGGCCTTGGCGGCAAAGAACATGAATGAAGATCTTGCTAACACGTTTTACACATGTATTAAAATTGTTAACTTCATCAAAGCCAGGCCTCTCAATCAACGTTTGTTTAAAAACATGTGCCGATAAATGGATGCCGAACACAAGCATTTGTTGCTACACACGGAAGTCCGGTAGCTATCATGCGGTCGCGTTGTTCAGCGTGTTTATGAATTACGAGACGAGCAGCTAATTTTTCTAAACCAGCATAACGAATCGATAGCACACTTCTTTACAGATGAGACATGGGTTGCCAGACTAGCTTATCTTGCAGACATTTTAAATAGTTTAAATCTGTCATTGCAAGGACCTGACACAAACGTTCTGAAAACGCATGACAAAGTCGATGCCTTCCAGAAGAAACTTCGCATATGGAGGGGAAGATGTGAAGAAGGCACATATGATATGTTTCCGTTGTTGGCTGACATTTTTACTGTGAACAATATTTCGACAGGCGTCATTGCAGGCACCGTTTTGAACCACCTACAGCAGATGTCGTATTATTTTCATCAGTATTTTCGGTGACGATGATGTCAGCGCATTTGATTGGATTCGAAATCCCTTTGAGTGCGGGCTAACCGATTTAACTGGTCTTGAACAAGAACAATTGGTGGAATTTTCGCCTGACAGGACACTGCGCTTGCAGTTCAGCAGACTGCCACTGTTGTTGTTCTGGCTAGCATGTTTCCAGGAGTACTCACTGCTGTCAGACAAAGCCATCAATGTCCTGCTACCATTTTATACGACATACTTGTGCGAAACTGCATTCTCTGCTGTTACTGCGATGAAGACCAAGTACAGGTCCAAACTGGACATTGAACATGAAATACGCATATGTTTATCACGCATACCACCATATTTGGACAAACTCTGTAGTCAAGACAGACACAGCCTTCCCACTGAACAGAAAACTATGTAACGGACATACCAGTGGAATAAATACTCGGTGAGTGTTTCATTATTTGGATAGATAGCTATTTCCGTATGTAAAATGACTTTTATATGACGTGCGCGTAACCTAGGCTAGGCCTACCGTTTAATAAGACATATTAGGGCCCAACCTGAGGTACGAAAAGTTAAAGCCAGGACGCCTTGGGCTCTGGGGATTCGCCACCCGAACTTGATATGTCTGTGGGGTCCGCAGGGTAAAAAAGGTTGAAAACCTCTGCCTTAGAGAATCTACTTCAAAATACTTTAGTGATAAAAAAAACGATAGTATTACTGACTGTATTTCAGACAGATCTATATAACTTTCATTAAACTGAGTTTGTAAACTACGTCTCTAATTGCATATGACCACGTGACTACATGCATCATTTTTTTTAAGGCGTTTGCAAATAACTCTAGATTGATCCGAGGAGTTGGAACTGTATTCCTTTACCTAAGCTCCAAACGGATCATGTTTTTAAATATGATCGGTTATAACAAATCCGATTTCTTTGTATGAACTTAAGAATGTTTAATTTTTGTGTCACCCCCTAGATTGGTGTCATTCGGTGCGGCCCGCACCCACCACACCCCACTGGTGACGCCACTGCTCAGTGGTATTTGTATGTAAGTATGTTGTTGTGTTGTTGTTGTTGTTTATTTTAGTGTGTGTAAGAGTGTGGTAGTGTTATTATTATATAATATTATTTGTGGAATATGTATTGTCTTCTTGTCTTTCGTGGCATAAGAACAAAGGTGTATTTTATGCGGAATGGGGGGGGGGGGATATACATTGGATATGAGTCATATGCGGGTATCGCAGTACCTGGAGATAAGTTTTGAGCATAATGTGAGTATTGTTGGAGCAAGTCAGTTGTGTATTATTATTCTATTACACTAGTCTAGCTCAGTGGTTGTCAACTGGTGGTACTCATGGGCTAGGGACCGGTTATAAAGAGATACGCTACGACACAGAGGCGTAGCGAGGGGTGGGCAAGGGGGAGGGGGCATCATGCCCGGGGCGCTACTCACAAAGGGGCGCCAAATGGTATAGTTTGCAAAAAAGATTAGGGTATGTATGGTTTTCGAATGGGGGGGGGTGCTAAAAAGTTATTAAATAGGTATTGTGTCCCGGACGCGAGTTAAGCTCGATACGGCACTGAAACGACATATAATTTTAGTTTTAAAACAACCAACAGTTTGAAGAAAGGTCGCCAGTTTGCTGCGTGACACACCCCCAAACCACGTGCCCAACTATCGCATTAGAAAGGTGAGCACATTCCATTATTACAATACGTATCTTGATTTGTGGATTTACTTGTGAGGAGTACCCGCGGATATTCTTTCGCACTCTTTGGGGTACAGTCGCGAAAAAGTCTGAGAACCACTGGTCTAGTTTGTTGTGTTGTTTTTTTTTTTTCGTTTTTCCCTCTCGCAAATAGCCGCCATAAGTTAATTCACACAGATTAAACCAGCAGTGGCGTGGGTTTGGCGAAGGGAAGGGGGGCAGTTCGTCAGAGGCGGCAATAACTTTTGCGCCAGTGATACAGGCAACAGGGCATTTTTCTTATAATATTGTATTGAGATCGCCCCCCCCCCCCCCCACCATATGTGGTGAATTAGGACAGCGTCATTAAGGAAGCCATACAAGAAAGCGAGATCTAGAGCATTGGTCGTCAATATTTTAGTTTTGTTACAGTTAATTAACAAAACAATTTTCTCCAGGACCGGTCACCCAAGTTGCCATTACTAGACCGAAACTTAAAACCTGCGCCAAGTCTTATCGTTTTCACATCTTTGACTATATAGAGTGGCGTCATAGCGGGTGTGTGTGTGTCGGGGGGGGGGGGGGTTTACCGGTCGCACCGGGTGATACCAAAATGAAAAATTCTAAATTTTATATAAGAAAGAATTCGGTCTAGTAATTTTTTATAACCAATCATAGTTTAAAACATGAGTGTGTGCCACCACGCAGAGCAGTAGCACAGGGTGCCACCATGCAGAGCAGTAGAACAGGGTGCCACCATGCAGAGCAGTAGAATAGGGTGCCACTATGCAGAGCAGTAGAACAGGGTGCCACCATGCAGAGCAGTAGCTCGGGGGCACCATACAGAGCAGTAGCATAGTGGACACCATGCAGAGCAGTAGCACAGGGGGCACCATACAGAGCAGTAGTACAGGGGGCACCATGCAGAGCAGTAGCACAGGGGGCACCATACAGAGCAGTAGCACAGGGGGCACCATACTGAGCAGTAGCACAGGAGGCACCATGCAGAGCAGTAGCACAGGGGGCACCATGCAGAGCAGTAGCACAGGGGCACCATACGGAGCAGTAGCACAGGGTGCCATATGCTTTTGAATAGGAGCGCCAAATGAGATGAAAGAGGACAATGTAAATGTACAATAAAGGCATACGTGTCTTATCTATCACCTGTAACACAAAATGAGTTTTAAATGATGTTTTGAAATTCATTGCTGAATTTTGACGTTTTTCACAAACATTACAAACATAGGCGGTTCTCTATAGTCTAAGCTCTAAGGTCAGGAAAATTCGTAATATTGTTCATGGTGAAAGTCTTGGGGGGGGGGGGGGAAGGGTAACCTGAATTTTCCGCACCGGACGACACCATTCAGTGTGACGACTGACTATCTATCTATCTAATCTGGTCTAATCTAATATCTATCTATCTTTCTATATATCTATTCTTTCCGACACATATTTCGAGGGTCAAAACGCATTTTAACCCATTTTTATACTGCTGGAAATTATTAACAATAAACAAATGTCTTTCGGTCAAAAACCAACATCAATCGGCTATCTTGTAATGTTATCTTTTAAACCACCGAAAATAGAAACAGTTAATTAAGTGTATTTGTATACATATACATTGATTAGGCATTTACACAGGAACTGTGTTCGTATGAATTATTAGCAAAATGTAGCTATAATTAATATCTTAATGTTCACCAGGGCCGTTTTAATGTCATCGTAAGCCCTAGGCACTTTCAAAGTCGTAGGCCCTCCCCGATATCATTTTTTAATATTTTTCAAGAATGCACTTGTTTTCACTTTATGTTCTGGCTTTCGTAGGCCCTTGAAAAGTCCGTAGGCCATAGGCAGAGTGCCTATATGATAAAGCGGCCCTGATGTTCACAACTAACCTATTGAACCTATTTTCAGAAAATACAGTAAAGTTCGTCAATTGTCAGAATATGGGAAGCTACAATAGTCTCCCTTGCACGCCCTATTGTATTACCCCCCTTCCCCTAAAGGAATTCCCAGGCCGTTTCTGAATGGAAATACGAATAATATTTGAAACTAATCCTAGGCCTATGCAGTTATTTTACACTTGCTGGGCAAGTTTTTCAGATGGCCCCCTGTTTTGAGAGGCCCAGACCTAATCCACAAACAAAACTAATCCACAAACAGACCTAATCCACAAACAGACCAAATCTCATACTACAGAGATGCTTTTCGCTCTGGACCACAGGTTACTCTTTGGCCCTAAGGTTGTAAGCCAGATCTGCAAGGGCTCTGGCACCCACAACTACAACCAATCATGCCCTCCGGGGTGTCTCCAAGGCTATTCCTGACATCGTCAGCTGAGAATTATGAAGCTCTATGTCCAAAAAGGAAAATTTTTCATCTGAAACTGTAGTCTTATACCTTGTCGTTGTGGGCTCCATCTCCTTTATTTTTGGTATATATAGTGTCAAAATTGAGTTCACAACATAACAGATGTTTTCCTTTCAATATGTTCAAAGTACTCAAACGTGAACTTTAAATTTCATTTTACTCAAAATCCCCTTTTTGTGGACATAGAGCCCCATAATTCTCAGCTGACGACATGTCTTTGTTGAGGATCGTTAGGGAAAAGCGCCAAAAAAAATCGTTGTGATAGTTTGGTGAAGATGTTCACAAGTTTAAAGAATTTAATATGAAAGCTGTTTTTGTTATATATATATATATACATGTATATAGTTTGACATCATCTAAATGCTTTTTATAGCCTTACTAGCTGTACCCTGCAAAACCTTTGCATAGTTATATCCCTTTAGGCTTGATCAGTAGGCTAGGTTACTTTTGGTTTAGGGCAGATGCGATTTTTTCATGATTGTATTTTTAACTGGAATACTGTTGTATTAATTCTTTACTTTCGATTTAACTCAGAGCCCAAATCGCTATTATATTATTAGAAGATTGTTTTAAAGTTTTGTTATTGTGGACATGAATAGGCAATTACAATAATTAAGGTTGAAATTAACTTCAAAGAAAGAAATCTGGGATGTCAAGTGAATTAAGTGACCTTAAGATGTTCAATTGTGTTAAGCTATTATAAAATCTGTACACCATTTATCATTGAAGGATACTAAATAAAAAAAAAACCTCAGTATTATACATGTGTTTATTTAATTCTTTAATGATTTTTAAACATCAACATGCACATAATAGCTTTGAACAATTACACATAATAGATTCTTAAAATTACATGTAATAATACTATTACATATGATAGCATCTTAAAATTACATGTAATAGATTCTTACAATTACATATAATAATACTATTACAAATAATAGGGTCTTAAAATTACATGTAATAAATTCTTACAATTACATATAATAATACTATTTAATATAAAAGGGTCTTAAAATTACATGTAATAGATTCTTACGATTACATACAATAAATTCTTACAATTACATATAATAATACTATTAAGAAACATGGAATAAATGAAAATTTAATTCAGTATTCAGTTCCTGTAAAAGTTTTTTAATAATGGCAGTTTATCACTTAACACAGGTGTTTAAAAAAAAACAGTTTTAAACAGTTTCTGTAGTGTGAGATAGCAAATATTATCACACAAAAAACAAGATATTTTTTCTCTAATTTTTTTATAACATATTGCAGTTTGAAATAGTACAACCCCAAAAAATTTAAGATAATTAACACTCTAAATTGGACTTCTTTATATCTTAAGAGCTGCACTCATTTTGCTAATATATGCTTTGATGGAAATGTAATTACGTATTATTATTAGCGTCTCACTTAGAGATGTCAGCCTTTTAAAACTCATTCCCAAAATTGATCTCATTTCAAACAATAAATAATTTGCAAAAAAATTTTTAAAACATAAATTACATTTTCAATCATCATACTATTTTTTAAAACTTAATTTGAAAAAGTCAACAGTGCTTTGAAAAAATAAAGGTTAAATTTATGAGGCTAATCTATTCCTTTAATCCAGCATTTTGGTCGGTGTGAATTGAAATATTATGATCTTTTTATTAAATATTTAGTTGTTTGAAAGTACAAATGAGGCCAATGTTAAAAAAAAAAAAGGGTTCATGAATACAGGTATATTTTCATCATTAGCTTAAAAAAAGAAATTTATATTGAACAAACTGATGGAATTTAAACTCTTTATGAGCGAAATAAGAAAAATAGGCCTACTAGGGGAAAAACCTGAACTTTTTTTTCCTTGAAAAGAAATTCGTATCAAAAGATAAACTTAAATTTTAAATAAGTTTAGTTTTTTCAATGTCCTTTATGAGAAAGAATAAGAAGACCCATATAAATATATATATATACTTATAATAGAACAATCTCAAAGTTAATTTTTTTCTTATAAATCTACACAAACGTTTTGTAGGTTAAAGACAGTAAAAAATGATAACTTAAAAAAAATATCAAAGAATTCATGTCATACATACATGACTAAATTGGAGAGATTTAAAAAAAATGATGAGAAATATTGTTAGCAGTAATCTGTTTAATTGTATTACCTTAAGATAAATTTTCCTCAACATAATCTCAATTTTTATAAGTCTATTAAACAATAAATGCCATTTAATTCCAGTAACTACATGAGTGTTGACATAGGTAGGTGTGCTTGCTTGACAAATTCAATGAATCTCTCTAGGATCTCAGTGAATTAATGACTTTAAGCAATCTTGACATTCCTGCGTTAATAAAATGTAATAACCATGGTGCATGAGTGCAAATTAGGCTTAGTGCAAGTTACAAAAAGAAAGCTTAACACAGCATCAACAACCAGGGCTGGGGTGTCAGGCAAAAATTTGTTGTGAACTATTTTTGAGTCATTTTTCTTTCTCAGTGTCTGTAAAAGTGCTAACACCAACCAACACCAACAACCCAGCCCTGATTTCAACAACCCAGCCCTGATTACAACAACCCAGCCCTGATTACAACCCAGCCCTGATTACAACAACCCAGCCCTGATTTCAACAACCCAGCCCTGATTACAACAACCCAGCCCTGATTACAACAACCCAGCCCTGATTACAACCCAGCCCTGATTACAACAACACAGCCCTGATTACAACCCAGCCCTGATTACAACAGATGTTAATTTAAAGTTTCCTTAAGGCAAAATAATGGTCGATCTTTTTTTTTTAATTGAGAGAAAAAACCTGAAATTGAACTGAAATTGTATGTAAACTTTCAACAATTATGAAAACATGAACAGAAACTCTGAAGCTTTTATGAAACAGCAGTATGATTTTACCTTCATTATTAACTTTCTCATCTAAAGTGAAGACGATTCTGAACATGCCAGGTTCTCTATTATGCATCACCTTGCCAGGCTGTATGAAGACTTTCTCTGCCAAAAACTTTAAGAATAATGCATTTTCTGCCTCAAATGTTTTTTCTGATAAGAACTGAAGAGGATGGGGGGGGGGGGGGGGGTAAAGAAAAATAATTACAAATATGATTAAAAATATAGCAGCCTTATGCTTAATGTGTAGTACCAGTTGAAAAGCCTGCTAAAGCAGACAAAAGTAATATTGGAATAAATTAACAGTACACCAGGCATAGATAGAAATAGAAATTAACAAGAATAAATGAAGAGCGTAAATTTTTAGTCGATATTTAATACTTAAAAAGCACCATTCACTTGTTACCTAATACTTAATCTCTTTACCTCTCCTCATGAATAACACTTTGCCAACCAGGAACGTTATGTAAAAAGAGAATGATCCCAAATCAATACTAATGAAATTTTCAAAAAGAACCAAACAATATGTGTAAAATACAATCATATATTAAAATAAAATGTCATTTTTTTATTAGATGTTCAGCATTGGTACCACACCTAACTATTGATTCAAACATTACTCTTGCAGTCGGAAAATTAGATTATTTGTGTCATTGTAGCTCTTAGTAAACTCTCAAATTCCTATTTCCACTTAACTGTCGACCATTTCCTACAATGTCATGCCTTATGTTTAAGTTGTGTAAATAGATATGGCAGCTTGAAACATCTTTGATTCATATTAACAACAGCCCAGATAAGATATCTTGAAAATGGTAATTATCGATATAAAATTAGTAGATTAATTTTTTCTCATGGTATCTTTTTAATTTTTTTTTTCTGCCAACAATAACCAAATCAAAGTTAAATTAGGTGTTTCCAATAAAGAAATATGGCTTATTCCAATTATGTAGAGTTTATCCTTTTTTAAGTTTTTCAATCTCTACCTTAGTAAGATCCATCCAGATAAACAATGTAGCGCCAGAGGGTCGCACCTTTACCCCATTTTCAGTCAACATTTTGCAGGTTGCTTGGTAGCGTTCCACCATTCTCTGATGTTTGGTTGGCAGAAACACTTTAGACAACCACTCTAATTTAAATAAATATCAAATCCTGTAAAATTATATATAATAAGTGGAAAATAATAATACTTATTAAGTATAAATACCCATTATATAGAAAGGATATAAAATTAGCACAACCTCCAGCCGTCTTCACTTCCCTAACTAATTTCAGGTGCCCTTTTAAAGCTGGGTGATCCTGAGCTAATTTCACCTGGAAAAATTCCCTTGGTTCTCACTAAGGATCGAACCTGAAACTCAGGTAGGCAGTCAAGCGCCCTACACTGCTCAGCCATCTGTCCACCCCGATAAGAAAGAAAACATTGCAAATAATTCTCCACATTAGTGGTTCATATGCTTTTGAAAGATTTCTTGTATCTCTTTTACCAAAAAAAACTAGTACCATTTTCATTTCTCAAAAAATAAGGTTTTAAGAATTATGATTCATTTAAGCCAGTTGTCAGAACCACAAACATTATTATGTACTGACATTTAATGTAGATTTTTAAAAAATTATTAAGTTCTTGCTTCTCTGCCAATAATTTTATAATTTACTCAAAACAATCAAGCCTCATTAATCTACTCTCTCTTCTTATGATGCAGAATCTACTTAAAAAAAAAAAGTGAAATGACCACTGACATTACTAGTCTTTCAACAGTCAAACAATAAAATGCATTCAATTCTTTTACTGAATCCAGTGTGGATAACTTTAAACATATTATACTAGTGTAAGTGGAATGAAATTAAATCAAAGATAGGGTGTTTTGATTGTCTGGCTTTCTGGTTTATTATTATTGATGAATCGTGGAAGTGATGGCCTCCATGATTCATCAATAATAATAAACCAGAAACTTTCTGAGCTTTCTCACTCACATAAAGTTAGATACAAATCCAGATGGCTGATTCATTAATTTTTTTTAGTCACAGTGAAAATATTCATAAAATAATATTACAAAAACTCCCTTTTTGAATAGTATTATGTAGTCCAAGAAAATATATTGGTAAACGTAAGATGACACTAAATTGAAAATAAATTATCTTACTAAAAAATGGACACAGCATGGTCTTATCAAAAACTCTCACAAAAATACTATACGTCTGATTGGTGTGAAGATCTAATAGTAACTGCCAGATTGGCTAAATAAAAAACTGGTTACAATTATATGAAACTGGGATCAGGAAAATATATAAAAACTTGAACCTTCACAACTACAAAAAAGTGCTGCATTAAAACATATTTCACAAATTCAAATCAACGTAGACTGATATACCTGTATCATAAAGTATTTCCTTTAACCTGTGTTGTACAACAGATGAAGCAGTAGTAAATGCAGTTGATGAAATACAATAATCAAGGACACAATTATTTTTTGTGTACACTATTGCAAAAGTGTACCCAGCCAAACCAAAATCCTTTATTCAAATGAAAAAAGAGAATTAGATTAGGAAAATGCCAAACAATTGTGAAACATTAAAATCTTTTTTAAAAAGCTCAACATTTTCTTTACAAAAAAAATTGTGGAAAATATACACCAATACAATTTTTTAATTTATTCACTTCCTTTTTATCGTAAATAAATGAATCTTTAAACATTTATTATTATTAGAAAAATTAACTTCATAACTTTTACAGAATATTCCTAAGGGTGGGGGAAAAGAGTGGGTCTTACACATTTTTCTTTATAAGTCAAAAAGTAAAATGGCTAAAACAAAAACTGCTACAATTATAACTAGTGATTATGTGCCGTCTGCATATATTACAAATGACACATACTTTACTACATCCCCAGATGACATGCACCATGCTTGGGTCTGGATGTGGTATGGACAATACACTGGTAAACTTCACTTCAGGGTTGAACACAGATAAGGCGTAAATCTCATTGGAGATAACATGAAGATTCTTCCTGAAGAGATTTTAGTTCATTATGCAGTACTAACATGCTTTAAGTATGATTGAGTTGATATGTGGAAAAAAAAACAACACAACTTTGTGGTACTTCAAGATGGGGCCAATCGTTGTCTAGGGCCAACAAAGTAATTTCAGGAGGATTGCAAAGGTGGTCACAGAGTGAAAAATTTGGGCTAATTTTAAAGAAAAAGGTCTACGAAAAAAATTACCAACAAAGTTTTAATGTATCACAACAGAAGAATATGATGGTGTGTGAAAAACAAGTATTTTATACATGTATTATGATTTGATTTTGCCCTTAGGCCAGTAGAGAATAAAAGTAGAACTTTGTTTCTAATAGCTATGGTGAATGAAGGGATTGTGAAGCTTCACTTGACCTAACTTGTGCTTTGACTTTCTGAAGGGTAACTATTGTTGTTTTAGGGGTGGCAATAAAATTTTATCAAAATGCCAAAAATGAATCACATGAACGTTTTTCTAAATTACGCACGTACCATAAATTTTTTTTTAAGGCATGATAGTACTTTACCTTTTTTATGGTAGTATATGTAAATATTGTTTTATAGAAACAAATATGAAAATTATTTTTTTAATAGTAAATATCAAATATTTTTTTAGTAGCATAAAAATTTTTTTTTTTTATTTGTTGGCATGCCAAGTTATTTTAGCAAAATAATCAAAACATTTTATTTCCACTTTTATAATTTGATTTTTACTGCATATCTTTTGTATTAGTTATTTGACACCTTAAATGTTTTTCTTTAAAAAATAGGATATTATATTGATTATTTCGTCTACCTATAGGCAAACTGCAGAATATCCAAGAGTTGCACATCACTGAAGACATCACCACTTGGATTGTTTGGATTACACAGCAGTATCGCCTTAATGACTTTATTCTGCCAATGTGAAACCAAAATTGATTAAAACATCAGTAGATATCATAATTGAAATTTTTATTCATGTACAAAAAATTTTGAATTACCTCACTGACACCTATGTTATATGCCTCTTCTAATATCTGTGAATTAAATATGCACTGGGAAGTTTGGCAGTCATCCTGAGAGATTAAAAAAAAAAATTACACTTTCAAAAATATGCAGAGTAAATCACGGAAAATTGGGATATATAAATATCTAGCGAAAAGTATATACAGTGAAATGTCGCTATAACGAAATTCACGGGGAATTCGTTCGTAATACTGAAAATTTGTTAAACTGAAATGGGATGGGGTCCCCCACGACATTTTCTGTTTTTAATACATACCGCCAACGTCATTGAACTAAGGGACATAACTCATTTATCTGTGCGTTATTTAACATGACTTACTTCCCTTGATTTATAAGAAACCTGTGCGATGTGCCCAATATGGCTCTCTTACTCATATTGTCTCATTTATTAAATAATTCAATATTTTTTAACTGGATTCAATTTTATTATAATAAGAAAATATCAAATAATACAAACACACAGAAGTCACTCGAAAAAGTCTGTAATTTTCTTCTGAACACTCTCAAGCACAAAAATCGTTCTAAATATTCCCCAACAACCAGAATGCAGTCTTCTGTCCATCAAGTCTTTACCCCAAACTATACGTCGCCATTATTCTAAACAATATTGTTAATAGCCATATTCGCAAAATGCGACCCTAAGCATTAATCAAGCCCCTACCCAAAACAATGACATTGCTTTTTACTAAAACTGTCAAGTTACTTTTTAATCATTTTTTTCAATTGCAATCTGGTACTGTTGATGTTGGAAAGAACATTGCCTGGCTGGGTAGCTGGGAAATGCTACCCTTAATTACTTGCTTATAACCGCCACACACATCAAATCCATTATGTCTTTCTCATACCTCCCAAAAAAGTGTCTTGCTTCTTTCTCATTACAGCACCCTCCCCCCGCACACAAACATAACACTGGTTTATTGATTTTTTAATTAATCCTACGTACGTGTCACTGTGTGATACGTGCAGGAGGCTGACGTCTTAGCTCTCTCCACCTCCTCCCCTTTCTACCATTGCTAAAGCGCTTCTCCTCTCACCCCTCCCCGTTCGTAACAGCCACCGCCGCTCCACTCCCCCCCCCCATTTCGTTGTTACGTAATTGTGTCGCCGCCGCTCTCGCTCTAACCCCCCCCCCCCCACCGTCCCAAGTCGACGCTTGACTCAGTACTGCACCAGTAGAGGTTGAAGGTGACATAACATCTTACTCCTCTCACACTCCCCTCTCCCATTATCTAGTAAATGTGAATGTCGTTGAGCTCAAGTTGACTTGTGTTTTAGAAATTTACCGAATAAAAAAAAATTTTTTTTTTGGCAAGGGATGAATTTTATATCTGCAAAGGAGCTATTTTTTCGCAATACTGAAAATAAGAAATTCGTTACAACGACACTTTTTAACAGATGGTATATAAACGAGGGGGAAGGGGCAAAAAAAAAATTCGCTGTACTGAATAATTGGATAACTAAAAACATCTGCATTATAATAATTAACCACAATTTACAAATTGTCTAATAAACAATACAGTGTATTATTCACTGTAGAAAAAAGATGAGTACTCAATAAGACAACTTAAATAACCGTGTCCACAGAAACAGAATGAATGTTTTATCTAGTGTTGGGCAGATACCAAAATATTTTAAGATTACAATAAAATTCCTGATATTTTTTTTAACTTCAAATTCTGAAAAAAAAATGCCCCATTTCAATACACAGACCTATAGGACTTCACAGAAAGAGGGAAAATTCAATTCCAAAGAAGCAGTTTATAAATATACAATTTGGTAAAAATTCTCATTTTCCGATGCTGATTCCGATAATAATTCTGATATTTTAGATGTCTGATTATAGTATATTGTCCCATCACTAAAACAGTATTCTTCACAATAACCATACAAATAGGTGCATAACTTCCTTCAAAAAATTATCATATATTCCACATGACTACCACTAACAATCACTGAATATGTAAGTTTTAGACTTAAGGCTGTGAAAGCTTTATACCTTGTATTGTAAAGGAATCTTCAAGACTTGCACCTCAGCTCTGTCCTGGACATCACTTTCTAAGCAGTAAAAAAAAGGGGAAGGCATCATGATGTACTCTGTAAAAAAAAAAGGCGTGATTTGGTAAAATAGTTCAGTCCAAATAAATAAAAAATTTAAAGGGAAATATGATTTAGTACAAAATAATATAACATCAACAAAGTCTTACAAAAAAAATTAAAAAGTTAACAGGCTTAAAAAATATCCAGTTATTTAAATAGGTTACCTCCTTTGTCTGCAACAGCATAAGCCAATATCTCCAGTGCAGCAGTAGCTCCATTAATAATGACAATCTGAAAAAAAAATTATTTGATTCTATGACCCAGCGAAGAGGTTCTCAAACTTTATCATGAGCTTTGACCCTATTCTATTTTATTAAAAAAGTGACCCACAACCCTTGCAATCAGAAAAATGTAACTTTTCAAACAATGAGTTATTAAAATGATACACTGCACTATATTCTTATTTCAAATGACATAAACAAACCTACACTCCTCTCATCTATATCCTCCAATGGATGAAAGAAAGTTTTTAAAAATCTCTTTGCAATTCTCTTCATCCTTCAAACAAATTTTTTTTAAAATTATAAATTAAATTTTTTAATAAAAAAGATTTTTTCCAATATTTTTATGTTCAGCATATTAATATTGCATTCATTTTTTTATTGCTGATAGTTTAGAATATAAAAACATTCAATATTGCTAAATGGTTTATTGTTTTGGTGTATTATTCCTTTTTTTACCCTTTTAACTTCCATTATGCCGTATTTCTACTAAAAAAAGGATATGTAAGATATCATTATAAAATATATCGCCACATCAATCCTGTCAACAACCCATTTGATTACTTCTCTTGAAACCCCCAGCATGAAATCAGGAATTTAAAACATATCAAAAGTCCAATTTGAAAAGAAATTCAATGTGTTTTTATTCCTAGAATAATTATTTTTGCTTTTATTTTTAATTTTTCGGCTCACAAGTTTGGCAAAGGTTTTTTTTGCAATGGCCATCTCAGCTTTAAAGCATAGGTTTGAAGTATCTACTGGTTCTTCACCACAAATAAAGTTGGGCTAGTATTGGTTTTTAAGTCTTCATGCTTTATTGCTAATTACCTCCATGTTTTTGGGATCCCAATATCTTGCAATCACACTGACACATTTAAATGGCAACCAGTTCTTAGCTCCCTTAGAACCAAATATTCATTTTAATTTTAACAAGTTAATTAAGAAAAAAAAAAAGAAAATATTTACTCATTATTACCACCGTTGACATCATAATACAATAATCTTGAACTTTCACCTTTCTCTTGTATAGATTTTAACTGCAATGAAAAATCATTTAACTTAGACCATAAATATATCCTTATGTAAAGGTTGTACATAAAAGTTTAAAATAAAAAAATAGAGTATGATTACCTGTGCAAAAAAAAATTTCAAATTTAAGTAAATATAAAGAAAAATATAAAACACAGACCTTTGATAGCATTAGATCTTCACATATCTTGTTTTCAGCCACTCCCAAGTTAATTATACCCTGAAAAATATTTAATTGTCAGATTATTTTACTACAGTGCAACTTTTTTCTTTCAATATAGATTATTAATATTTTTAGCCTAACACTGTAACATAATTTTTATGATAAAAATAACACAGTCTAAGAAAAGGAATGGACAGTGAGACAAAAAGTCATATAGATAAATGTTGCAACTTATCAATATATCTCACATTTGGATTATTTATTGAATCATAAGAATTTTCTAGAACTTGCTGAACATGCAGCGAAAAAGGTGAAGAATTATTCAGAGTATGTTCTGCACGTTTAGAAATTCCAAACATCTTGTTATTCTTATCCTCCTTGTATTCAGACAAACTGTTCGACATTCTAAGGTTAATTATGTTGTGATATACCTCACCTGATTGGATAATAATTTGTATTTATTATAAATAATAACTTTAACTGCATTACAAGCAAAGAAGATATATGTTATAACTTCTATGCTTAAATGATGTGCAAATATTTCACCAATTCTTACTTATTGTTTAGAAAAACATTTTAATTATTAAACAGATGCATTTTAGCCAGAGCAATACAAACATCTTTGGGGGGGAGGGGGGTCCCTAGAAAAGGTTAATATGGGGCAAATAAACACAAAATTTTATCAAGGTCGTAACTTAAACTCTTTATAATCCCTTCCTCTCCTTCCTGAGAAATGTTATGGTTGACCTCCATTTATGGTGGGCCTGACTTTGAATGATGTATGCCTGCTAGAAACTTGAATATAGCATTTCTTCTAGAAATAGTTAATGCCTTATGTGCACAAGCTGGTCCCAAAAATGTATTATTTTAAATAATAACAGATTAAACTTCAAATTTTTATTGAATTATAGCAAATAAAAGTGTCAAAAAGAGGTGGCATTATTAGCGGTAAAGAGGCTGTATGGTTTAAACCTCACTGATTTCCAAGCTAATTCAAATGGGTATCTTACTTAAGCTGGAGAAGTAAAGGCAACTGGGTGCTAAGCTGAGCACAAATTACTTTATATGCTGAGGTTATAGAAACAGATGAATTCTAAATATGGCCTGATGGCCCTTTAGGGGAAAAGTGACTTTTTTTTTATTATGGATTATAATTTAAGATTTAATTAATTATATTAAAGATTTCTTTGGTATACCTAGTTAATAATAAATTGCATTTTAATGAATATTTCTAAACCATATAATGATAAAGCTGAAAATATTTAGAAATAAGTAAAATAAGTAAAGGCCTAACTATAGTTAATAAGCTATTTGTATTAGTTATTTAGTGGTAATACTATTAGTATTGAAAACATTTTTCTGCATTTTTATTAATAATAAAATATTAATTATTAATAAAGAAAAGTAAAACTACAAGTAAATAAAGTAGTAAAATTTTTCGATTAGTTGAAAAGTAACACATTATTATTTTCCAACAGTAAGGGATGAAGTTTTATAAGTATAAATATTAACCAAATTACATTTAATATGAATAAATTAAGCATGCAATGAAAAAAATAATCCAATGTCAATAGCTAGCACTAAAAGTTTCATTATGACTAATGACTATCTAAAATCTAGAACCATAAGTAAGTAGGCCAAATTACTTGATAGCAATAAAGCTGATTGGTTATGGACACAAGCATCATTACTTCAGCTTCTATTGATATCTATTATCATATCCATTCAAACATCAGTCATACAATTTTCTAATTTTTACTAATGAGAGCTTGTTAAATCTTTCTTTCTTCAATATTATGGTATTTAAATAGTTATGATTAACAAAATTTTAACAAAAATCTTAATTCTTATATAAAATGTTAATATGTGGACTCACATAAGCTTATGGGCTTAGTGTGGGTGTTGTTTTTTAATTTTTCAACTTTTTGAATGTCATATGGCGTATCATCGGAAAAGCACATTATGATTTATTATTTTTTATCTGCACCCCTTATTATATGCATCGTTTCGGGAGGGGGGGGATAATTTAATAGAGGGAGCTTGGTCCAGGGAGGGACACCCTAAGTTAGCTTGACCAATGAAAAAAAAAATTGTTTCAAATAATTTTTCTAACATTTTTAACTATAAAGCTGATTACAAGTTGCAGATTTTAAGCATAACGAAAGCCATATGCCAAAAAGAGATGATAATGTAATATTATTAAATATGTGACGTCAATTCCAACCCACCTATTGATATCCAAGATATATAGTTCATGGTTACAACAATACAAATCAGTGTTCTGCAAAAATTATATACTGACTGGCCCCTTTATTCTTTAAGAAATGCCTAAGGCTAAGGCACTGCAGGCCAGAAATATTTTAGGTTAAAGAAATGGCTTGGATATTACAAGTAAATTAAACATATTGTCAATAAAAAGCCTAAAAACACATATTAAAATGCACAATTCATAAAATTGGTTTTAATAATTATAGCCTGATGGATATGTCGGCATTTGGGTGTTGAAGTAGCTCATAAACAGTATTAGTCATATTAGTAATTGTGGGACGGATGGCCCCGTGGTGTAAATACTCAACTGTCGACCAGAGAGTCTTGGGTTCAATCCTTGGTGAGACCCATGAGAATTTTACCAGGTGAAATTCATTTCTCAGTCATCCCACAAGTCCACCCAGCTTCAAATGGGTACCTGACTTCCTATGCAGAGATTATAGAAACAGATGAATTATATACTTCATCTGCCCTTTAGGTCTAAGGGAAGTTTACTTGTTATCGTATTATAGATACTTATTAGTGTGTTCATGACCACACAATAGATAAGATGATTTTCGTGCCACACAATATCTGCAGACCATGCCATTCTGATTAAAAGACAATTCTTGAATGATGTATAACTTAAGGTACAGTAATACCTCTTTGGAATGGAGCTCTTGGCAAGAGAAGATGTTGAGGGCTCAGACAAACATGAAGAATATTTCAATTTTAGAATAGTAGAAAGTGAAGGATGTTATGAACGATGGCTACCAGACATCACTCATCAGTTTTGTGTTCGGGCAGTCTGTAATATGAAACCCGTACTATTATTTTGCAGTCCATTCTTTCCACATAGTCCGTACTTTAAATATCATCAGAATGTTTACCTTATATTGAGTAACATATAAATTGTTTTGTTTTATTTAGCCGCAATGTATAATTTGATAGCCATTGTGATTGTGTATAACTTATAACATTTCTAATAATAAGCCTAAAGATTGACCCTATGAAAGTGAGACTGTTCGCAGCATTTCAAAACTAATTGGCCACCTTATGTACGTAGGCCTAGAATGTAGGCCTACATTCTAAACATTAGCACTTACTCAATAAGTTACTGCTTGATTGTAGAGTGAGCTTTCTTTCTTATAAAAAGATATTTTATATTTCTAACCCCCCTCCTATTACTATTTGTATGACGAAGCCTTCACGTATTTTCCGTAGTTTTCTCACACTCCTTCTTCCATTTTATAAACGCAGTGCCATAAAGCTTTTATAAAATAAAAATATGACACCTCTTGCGCTAGAATTATCCATTCCACACGAAAGTTTTCCATCTTCACTTCATTTTCAATAATTTTCATGTCAAAGTACTATAGTCTATACAGACTTTTTACATTATAAATTGTAAATATTTTACGTTTACATGGGCGAGTCCAAAATCTAGGGAAAAAGCTTTACGTAATAAGTAAATGGCCCAAACCACTTCATACAACACGCTACTTATTTTGTCCTCAAACTGTTTTTTTTTTCTTTTGACAAATACTACAATTAACCAGTTATTTGATTATCATTACTTTTTTTTTTACCTTAATTAACACAAGGTCTTATGATTGAATGATTCGAATAAATCGATCTGACCCTTCTTTATATTTGGCCTAGTGCATTCACCACCCAAACTGCTGTATTATTATCTACTGAGTAAGTTGGAACGCATAATTCCTGTTCCTAAAGAGATGAATTGCATTTGCAATCTGGCAATCTTGTTCCTAAAATAGTTTATTAATAGACTAAAATTGTCACGTGAAACTAAAGGGAATGCACTAAAATTGCTTGTCAAAATCCTTGTTTAGACAGGAAGACAAATGTACAATTATTAAAGCTATCAGCTACGTAATTTTCTCTTTAAGCGCTGCTATATTAATGCTTTCAAACATTAATTATAACTGCCATCTGTATATTTTACAATGAAAATAAGAAACGTGGATATTTCTTACTCATTATTATTTTATGTTCTTGTTTGGGTATCTATTTTTTCCGAATCCTTGACACAAACGGTTCCCAGTGTTGGTCAAAATGCAAAGATTGACGATTGTAGTTTCAAAAGTTATTCAGATATAAATGCTTTAAAAGACGAACGAGAAAGAATAAAGGGTCTATCTGGTAAATCGTAAGTTAGATTTTTTTCTGTCTTCATTCAAGATGTTTCACTGGCTCAGGTGTTATACCTAGGCTTAATGCTTTTAAAAAACGCACTGGCTCCGGATACGTCTAAGACGTACTACGTATTTTTTTTTCAGGATACGTCTAGCAAACTTTGATGACGTCAGTAAACAGAATGAACTCTTTGATTATACATTAAAATAGTTGCTATGTTTCTGTGGCGCGTTGGCAGAGTGGGTTAATCGCTTTGCCGTGATCCATTTTGGCTAACTATACGCGGGTTCGATTCCTCTCAGTGACATTTTTTTTTTCAGGATTAGGGTTAGGGATAGGGTTAGGGTGTGGAGCAATATCTATTGATGGTCCCTGAAAAAAAAATATATCTCCGATTATTAACAGTAAATGACGTCATCAACGTCTGCAGTAAATAAGAGTACTCATTCATTCTGTTTACTGACGTCATCAAAGTTTGCTAGACGTATCCCGAAAAAAAAAATACGTAGTACGTCTTAGACGTATCCGGAGCCAGTGCGTTTAAAAAAAACGGATGCTATGGCCATGAAAAATTTAGCGTACACAGTCTATTAAAAGAAATATTTCGAAGATTTAATATGTCATAAAATGTGCTTTTACATGCAATTTAAGTGAAGATTTATTTTTATATACATTTTTTCAAAAAATGTAATTGATTGAAAAATTACGTCCTTTTGTTATTTAGTTGTGTAACAGTAATAACTCAAGTGCTTTTAGTATTTAAATATCGAAGTGGCTCCGGATATGGCAGACATACTCCGTATTTTTTTTCCGAGCTACGTGATAGTGTGCGCATGCACTCTAGCGCTCTAGTCGTATTTTTTTTTTAACGGCTGTAGATGTGCGCATGCGCAATAGCCGGACTCAAATTATTTTTTTTTGGGTCCAGCTATATTTTAAATATTAACCTTTTTTTTTTAGGAGTTCAGAGAGCTTAAATATTAACCCTTTTTTGGAGTTAAGACAAGAATGACATTATTTTGTTTTTTCCTTTTGTTTTATTTTTTTTCGAAAAAATAAATAAATGACCAATTTAAGAAATTAAAACAAAAGTTATTTATTTAAACTAGAAAATGTATAGTCCAGTTGTTTGTTGAATAAGTCAGTTCACGTCCACAAGATACAGTTACTGGTAAAAAAAAATTTTTATTGGATTTGGCTTTAGACCAAATCTACTTATTTCTACCCAATGACAATAGTAGTGTTGTTGTTTTTTGTAATGAGTACATATTTTATAAATAGGTCTAAACATTAAAGTATCAATGCAGAAATATTCTATGATTGATCTTTGCCCTATTTAGTTTCTTTTATAAATACCTGTATTGCCCCTTGCTAAATTTTTAACTAATTTTTAGCAAATCGATCAATCCAGTATTTCAATTTCCTAAGGTACTTTCAAAAATTCTACTTTTATTTGTTTATTAATAAATTACTGTCTAAGACAGGTGAGACTCAATTTCATAGTTCTAAGCTTATTTGACAATTATCAACATGTTGTTAAAGTCTTTTTATTTTTTTTTTTTGTAGATTTAGTGCTACAAAAGATGGTTATAAATACACAGTTGGTATCTGTAAAGAAAATGCATTTGATACATCTAAAAATGCTGCAGTAATTCAACAGAAATTAAAACCAAATTCTATTGAAGAAGATCTTGACAGCCCTTCTCATTCGCTTGGAAATTTATCTAATACTCACATGGTGCTTGGAAGTAAGCAATTAAGTGTTGTTCCTTGATGTTGACATCAGTCTGTTTTTTTTTGTTTTTGTGTAATCATTATTATATTGATTCTCTATGAATAGTTTTTAAAAAATGTATTTAATCAGATGATCAAGAAACCTTCTTATACCCAAGTCTCATCAAGAAACCTTTTTGATGAAGCCATATCATTAATTGGGAATATGTGACCCTTACTTTCTTCCGCTTCCCATGGACAGCTATCAGTTTAGACACTTATGATTTTGAGTTATTAGTGTGACTCTCAATATTACAACTAACCCTATATTAGTGAATACTATTTTTTTAAAAAGTCAAATACATAAAATAGAGATTTTTTTTTTATTTTACAATGTTTTAAAACACAGAAAATTTCTGAAATTCCCTTATAAAAGATAGCTTGTTCTGCTTAAGTGAAGTTGATTAATTTGTTCTTGACTAATAATAAGGGCTAAATAACTTACCTTCAATAGGTTGATCATAAAAAGTCATCACCAAGTTGATATACTCATTAACTTCTGAAAATTACCAAAAATAATCTTTGCATGATTGAATATATTAGAAATATCTTTTGATTTATGTATACATATATATTTAGTGTGCTTTAAAAATTAAATAATAAATATAATTTTAAGCCATTTTATTTTAATGAATTCTGAGAAATGCATGCTTGCATTTTATGTAAATTTTAAATTATTCTGAGTGGTTTGTGTAATAGAATCAAAGCATACCCTTTAAAATCTTTGTTGTTAATTTCTTAATTTTTTGGAAAACCTTTTTAACTGTGATATCAAATTTTTATCATTCACTCACTTTTTAAAGGTATGCATCCACCAAATAAAACCAAATCTGATGTTTAAATTTTGCATTTGTTTTTCCAATAATGACTCTTTTATCCAATCCTTTACACTGATCAGGATTTCCATAGCATAGCAGTAAAAATTTGCTATTAGAGTTTGTCTAATGGGTATTTATTTTCAAGGGTAAATAAATCAACAGGCTGATTAGAAAGATTGATTCCAAGCAAGATTTAAAAAAATAGTTTTAATTAATTTTAAATTAAAGAGTAAAAAGTTCCCTTAGCCCTAATGGGCCATCAGGGCAGATGATGTATAGAATTCATCTCTTTCTATAACCTCGGCATATGACGGGATTATGTGGTTAGCACAACGCCCAGCCGCCTTTACTTCCCTAACTAAAGTCAGGTACCTATTTAAAGCTGGGTGGACTTGTGGGACGACTTTGCACCAAATTTCACCTGGAAAAATTCCATGGGTCTCACCAAGGATCGAACCCAGGACTCTCAGGTCGACAGTCGAGTATCTACACCACTCCGTCCCACTAATTAAAGAGTAAAGTTTCCCTTATAAAGCTTGTACAGATCAACAGGGTCAAATAAAATAAAGCTCATCTTTTACTCTGTGTGTATGAAGTCCCTGTAAGGGTGAGATGAAATCTCTTAGGCCCTATAAACCACTAATGGGATGGTTTTTCCATTGCATTTTTAATTCCTACCGTAACCGTTAGTGCAATGGCCATGGTGACACCCCGGAAGACATGGAGGGAACTTTTACCATGACCTGCAAAATACTCTTAGTTCTCACCAAAGATCGAACTGGAAACCCCCAGGTCAACATTCTATTGCATATAATCCATCCCTTCATCTTTTCCCGTATCCACAGCTATTCTTTGGCGAGTGCAATACCCAGCCGCCTTTACTTTCTCCCAACAAATGTGGGATACTCATTTGATAGCGATCAGACTCTAAATTAATTTGTTAGTGTAACAAAACATTACGAAAGCCTAAATAGATGGTAATTTCTCATTTACATGCAATTTATCAAGGACAATAGCTTTTGTCTAATGTCAAACTATCATATTATCTTTCAAAGAACTAATCTAATCAAATCTTCTTTTATCTTTTTTAACATTCCTAGTTACAAGGAATACATACGGAATGAGTAAAAAAGACTATTCTCCATTTAAGATTTAGGAATTATCAAAATTTCATTTTTTTTTCATAGATATGTTAGCCCTTTTAGTAATGGATAGAAAATTCCACATTAATCTTTTTGTTTTTTATACAACAATTTAGCTGACTGGATTCTCTTAGAATACAGAGGGGGTGAAACCTATGGTTCACACTGTAATAATGAACAGAGACGTTCACTGATTATGATAACATGTGATGAAACAAAAGATGATTATGTAAGTAGCATGAACTTTCCAAGGCTTTCAAGAATGCACTATAAATTAAAAAAATTGTTAATAATTTTACTAAGCTTCTTAAAAAAAAGAATACAACTACAGAGATATGTATTTATTATTCAGAAAGCGTACTTCTATTTAAAAAATCCCCTACCATGGACAAAAAAATATGTCGCCATTACTGATACAATGAAATGTTGTTATTCTGAACACCAGTTCCTTCCCCTCACTTGTATAACCTGTTAAAAAACAAGGAATAATTACCCTGTTTCTCACAGAAGTCGGACCCGTTACCCTTGGTTTAACAGTCTAGCTATCTACACCGCTTGACAATCCGTCACAAATAACTAACGCCCAGACCACAAAGAATAGATATTCCTCCCCTAAAGTTAAACATATGTAAATTGTGATTTCATTGAGGCTTTTTGCAAAATTGCTGAAAATATTTTAACGATATTTAACTTAGGATTCAGAGACGAGAACACTGTCTGTTTTTTTGTCCAATGTAACTCTTGCCAGGGAATCAGCAATCAGTGCCATGGAGGTCTATACCCATGTTTTATGGTCCAAATAAATGTTTATGCAATTTGTAAGTAAAGGCAATGTGGGAGACTAGTAAGCTAAAAGAAAAAGAGGACTAAATGAGGGTTTTGGTAATAAAATGGATTTTCGTATTGGCATATGTAGGAAAGGGTATAATTATTTATATAGCAGTCTCGGGCATGCCACACAAAGCCAAATAATAAAAAACTTTTTTTTTGAGAATAGTGTTATTACCATTATGCTGTGTCACCTTTAATTTTCCCAATTGTAAAAGACATTATTTTAGATGGCAAGGTTATATACCTGAATTAATGCCCCCCCCCTCCTTTTTTTGTCTTATTTTATTTTTACAACTGTCTTTTCAAATCCTTTTTTATGAATCAATTATTATCTTTTTGTCAATTCACCAGAACACACAATTGCAATTTCTAGAAGAAGAGAAAAGCAAATCTGAGCAGTGTTTTTACTTGTTTGAACTCAAACATAAATCAGTGTGCCCCGTTTATTCTGATGGATCGAACTTGAGTGTGGGGTCAATTCTAGTTATTGTGTAGGTATTCATCAAAAAATGTTTTCTTTCTAAAATCCATTCTATTTACTAATTTTATTAGTTGTTTTTTTTTCTATTTTGTTCATGTAGAATTAAAAATTCTTTTTTTAGGTTCTTCACAGTCCTTGCAGTGTATATTTTGGTTGGCTTCCTGTATTCAAGATTTGTCCTCCAGCATAAGGGAATAGAACAGTTTCCAAATTATGAATTCTGGAAGGACTTTGGCAATTTACAAGCTGTATGTTATAATGTGCTACTCAATTAAGAATTTTTCAATACTTTCTCTTTGCTACAAAATAAATTATTTTATTTTTTTGTATTAAAACTAGCTGTAACACCCGCCGATATACATTTTTAGTTTGACAAAATGATAAGAATGTGTCTTAAGTCAGTTTGATATAATGGCTTGCGACGTCATCAGGGAAAGCCCTTTCCTTGTTGTACTATTTTGTTTGTGTTATGATCTCAGTATCAGCTTTCTAGGAAATATGCTGAGTTTCTTTTTACTTAAAAGGCATCAATATCAGAAGTTGTATAGAAATGTGCTGAGCTAAATATTATTAATTCGGAACCTACCTTTTCATGAGTATCCAAAGTCATATAATCAGAGTCTAGGAAATGTGCTGAGTATTTTTTTTGTGTATCTACCTTTTCTAAAATTGCAAATCGGCTCATATATAACTTCATATCCATTTCAAAAATGTAGATACATGGCATCATATAACATTTCCAGACATGTGGATTAGCTGCTTATATTTATATATATTAATTCAGCACACATTTACAAATCAGAATAGTATAGTCCAGAATCATCGCAATTTAAATCTTCAAACTAAATTGAAAATTGTGAACCAATTACTATGACGAATTAGGTCATACAGACTCATATAGAAATGTGCCAAGCTAGATATTAAATGGGAACTAAATTGAGAAATGTAGTACAGTATCCAATTACTTCTACGAAATATGTCAAGAGTTGATAGAAATATGCTAGAAAACTTAAGGTCAATGGAAAAGGGGAGGGTGTGAAGACCAAGCTTAGTCCTTTCAAATGAATGAGTTTGCTAAACAAAGGTCAAGGTAGTGGGGGGATATTCAGCTCTTACATAAGTAAAAGTGAACTTGGGTCAGGTTATGGTGTGGAATTGTCATTTGAGAAGGGTCATTCACAAAGGTTTGAGAGAATATATATATAGGCAGAGTTATTAAAAGAATAAAATTTGTATGTCGGAAAAAGATAAATAGAATCTAGCTTTAAAAACTATATGCTGGATTTTTAAAATAAAGCAGCATAAATTAAAACAATGGGAAAAGAAATTTCTAATTCTTGGCTTGGTTATCAAAAGTATTGCATTGATTGCTTCCCTTTTAGGTTGCCTAAAACAGTGCTTTTCAAATCTCCTTTGAAGTCACGGCCCCTTCCATCGGAACGCCAATCAATATGTCGCCCCCTATTTTTTTTTTTTTTTTGGTTTAGATTTCAGTTTAAATTTATAATATTAAACTTTTATGCAAACTTTTTACTAGTCAATACATGCTTTTTCTAATGTTAACAATGAAAGAGTGAAAGGATGCAAACACATATAAAATAAACTAGATTTTATTTTAAACATATATTAATACTATTTACATACAATACATTGGGTTAATTATATTTTATGTGTCACATTTTTCGAAATTCCACGCCCCCCCCTCCGACAATGACACGGCCCCCTAGGGGGCCGCGGGCCACCACTTTGAGAAGCACTGGCCTAAAACAAAACAATGTAATTCTTGTGTTTTATAAAATGGCAAGTTTTTGAGTTTTTGTGGCTCATTGGTGAAGATTTCTTTGTTAAAAGAACAAAAAAAATGTGTTGACATTCTTATATTAGGAAGGAAAAAAAGAATGCTCAGTAGATAACCTTAATTAATATTCTTTTAAAAAAAAAAGGAACTCTTTTGCTCTGCCTTTTCATTTCCTCCTAGCTTTCTGCTTCAAATAATTTTATCTTTTATTTTTTCCTTTGAAGCTATGATGGTTGAATCTGGAATTTTTTTTTTTTTTTTCTGTTTTGCAAAGATAAAATTTCTGTTTCCTACTACATGTAACAGTAGATTTTTAACTTGTTAATAAAAAAAAAAATTTTGAATCCCTTAATTTTAATATCAACGCTCAATTACATTTACATCACTGTATTATCTTTTCAATTTACACTTTTTTATGTTTTATATTTACTTTTTTTTATCAATTAAAAACTCTTTTTATAAAATGTATGTCCCAGTAGAAGGAATAAGGCAATCACTTTGAAGACCCCCCCTGTAAAACTTTTCTAGCTCTTCATGTTTTATGGTTCACTTGTCTTTTATTTTAAAAAATTGTAGTCGTTTTATTTGGTTTTTTTCTAAATAAAATGTTTTATATAGTATGCTGTTCAAGTTGAAAGTTTATTTTTTTTCTCAGGATGGTTGTAATTTGGTTTGCCGCTCAAAGGACAGGCGAAGAATAGATGGCATTGGTGGTCTGGGCGATGACCAACTGGACCCAGTGGAGGAGATCAGAGATGACAATCTTTTACCGATGTGAAAGTATGTGTTTTGAATGGACTTCGCCATGAAAGACAACTTGAGTGAGCATATTGCCAGTTTGGTTGACTGAAATGAATGTTGCGAGATGTTAAACTCTGCTAATTGATATATTTTTGTTTCTATTGTGTTTGTTCAGTGATGCAGGAAGTAAATTTTAGTTGTTTTTTTTTCTACTATTTGTACATGAATACACTGTGATCCTGCCACACTTGTGCTGTGCTATCTGTTTGTGTTGAGATTTGTTTTATTTTTTGCATTGTCTGACCAAAATGTATTTGTAATATACATGTGCTACATGAACTTAGTTCATACCATAAACTTTAGAACAATAATTATTTTAGATCTGGTTCTCTGCTCAAATATTTTTCAATGACATTTATTGCAGCTCAGGGATGAACGCCCCTTGCTGTATAATGCTGGAGTTGAAACTTGAAAGTACCCTCTAAGTTTTGTTGGGTTTTTTTTTTAAGCCCCAATAACATCCATGGGATTTTTGACATTTATAAAATGCTTGTTATAAAATACTTTGGCTTTGTTGAACATCATTTGTTATCTGTATCATCGCCAGTGCATTGAATCTGAATATTGTATTTAACTTTTCCTTTGTTTGCATTCCTTAGATAGGTTCCCATAGTTAAAAAATTATACATTCTCAAAGAGCAACTACATTTTCTGTGTATGTAAATGCCTGATTTAAAAAAATAAATAATTTATATCGATATTTTTTTCTCAACATGTAAACTTTGTTTTTTTTTGGTCAATGATAGCCTCCCCTAGCCTAATAATTGGGATGTTTTTTTATTCTCAGTTTTTTTTTTTATTATTGCTAAAATATTTTTTTTTTTTTAAATTTCATTTCGTTACGGATGTGAGATCTTTTGATTCTGTCATGCGGTAATTGAACCTTTTTTTTTTTTTCTTTTAAATTGTGGTCAGATTTTGGGATATATTACTCTATTTTAAGTTGTTTTTTTTTTTTTCTTCAGTATTTTAACAATTCTTATTGGATTTTTTTTCTTTGGTGATAAACAGTTTGCATGTACCAGAAGCATACTCAAAAGTATAAATGAAAATTTTAATGATTGCCTCAGTACAGTGGAATGAAAAGCGACAAGAAATTCATGAGACTTTTTTTTTAAATAAAAAAAATAAAGGAATAAATTGTAACATATACACACATGCGTAGTCTTTGCATGGTTCATGTTAGATTTGTATCTAATTGTCCAGATACATGTAGTTATATTATTTTATTGAACACTCAAGTGAAATAATTCAAACATTTTCTTGTTGCTTGACCCCCTTTTTTTGCGTTCGACAGAGTAATTTAGATTTTTTTTTTTACTTGTGTTTTTTTTTTTTTTTTTGACAGATTAATTAATTTTTTCTAATTCATTTAAAAGCCATCCATCTACAGTTGTATTCTTCACTCCCATTTGATTCATTGAAATAGCAGATTTTCACTTCATTAAAATTAGGTAATATCTTTTTCTGACTTTGTATTTGAATTGATATTTTTATCCCCGGTTCATGGTCAGGGTTTGAATTTTTTTTTTTTATGCATTGCAATATATCTTAATGCTTAAAAAAATTATAAAATTTTATTATTATTTAAAAAAAAACATTTGAAATAAAATTGTACTGTGTATTAATTAATTTATGTATTAATTGTATTATTAAAACTCTGTTACATTAGTGTTAGGAGAACGGTTTAACCCAAAGGTTTTCAAAGTCTTAAGTCATAGCCCAATGATGGATCACATAGGAATTTTCGGTGGGTCGTGAAAAATGAAATGATTCACTGATTGATAAAATATGTGAGCATAATTACACATTTCTACATATGTTAAAAAAGAATTAATAAAGGAGGTATTCATTAAGTGTCGCAAAAAGTAATGTTTGGGAAAAAAAACTTCTGTTACTTCCCCTAAAATATATTTGTGTTGTGTTGTTATCCCATTACTTTCAATTTATATAATTTTTTTGTTTTATGTTTGGGCTACAGTTTACCGAACCACCTGTTTTGCTAAAAATATTACAAATTTATCTCTACAAATAAAACTACAAAGTGTAAATTGTCATGATTGTATTATCTAGACCAGTGGTCCCCAACCTTTTTCTCACCACGGACTGGTCAGCGTTTAATAAATTCACTGCGGTCCACTGGAAAGGAGGAGGAGGGGCTTGATTATATCTCGTCCATGGAAAGTCGCACAATCACCCGAGATATACATAAAAAGGAATTAATTGCCAATCTTAGTTACCCCATAAAAATCATTATTAGAGGACTGCTTAAATATTGATGTGCATTTTGTGTATGAAACCGAATAAAATTGTAAATTTTATAATGCTTTGCAGCATCCAAAGAATAGGAGTAAATAACCTGCCCCACCCCCATATTTAAGGGCCCAAGGCAGTCGCCTATCTATAAGTCCCCCCTATATTTGGGTGCCCAAGGCAGTCGCCTGTCTATAAGTCCCCCTATACTTAAGGGCCCAAGGCAGTCGCTTATCTATAAGTCACCCCTTATATTTGGTGGCCCAATGCAGTCGGCTATCCATAAGTCCCCCACTATATTTGGGTGCCCAAGGCAGTCGCCTGTCTATAAGTCCCCCTATATTTGGGGGCCCAAGGCAGTCGCATATCTATAAGTACCCCCATATTTGGGGACCCTATGTAGTCGCCTATCCATTAGTCCCCCTATATTTAAGGAAACCCCTTGGGCCCAAGGCAGTCGCCTATTCATAAGTCCCCCTATATTTAAGGGCCCAAGGCAGTTGCACAGTATCCATAAGTCCCCTTATATTTAAAGGGCAGTCGCTTATCTATAAGTCACCCTTATATTGGGTGGTGGCCCAAGGCAGTCGGCTATCCATAAGTCCCCCACTATATTTGGGGCCCAAGGCAGTCGCCTATCCATATGTCCCCCTTATATTTAAGTGTGCAGTCGCTTATCTATAAGTCACCCCTTTGATATTTGGTGGCCCAAAGGCAGTCGGCTATCCATAAGACCCACTATATTTGGGGCCCAAGGCAGTCGCCTATCCATATGTCCCCCCTTATATTTGGGGCCCAAAGGCAGTCGTCTATCCATAAAAGGCCCCCCTCTGCCCTCTCTTTGCTGAAGTCACTTATCAATGTGCGCCGCCACACTTGTAGCGTTATATAAAATTCGACGGCACGTTTAATTAAGTAAAATGACAGATACTGATAGCCTTTTGTAAATGTATGAAAAACCTGAATGCAGCTCTTACTAATCTTACCATGTGATCACCTACACCCCCCCTTACGCCCCTAATTTCATGCATAACTTTTAGTAATATTCTTGGCTTGCACAAATGGCGGGTAAGCTTTCCTAAATGGAAAACAAAAGCAATTGGTTTTGAGTGTTTATATGAGTCAGTATGAATTATAACAGATGATATATACGAGTTCACAAAATTAAACCGTGGCTCGAGTGAATCAAACTGTTTAACCTTTCTTTGCTCCCCTAACTTTATTTGGGCCGTTCACTTATTGCGTAATAGTTGACATTTATAAATGCTTCCCCTTTTCTCAAACTTCCCCAGTTTCACCATTCCCTGCCACAATACTTCACGCCCTATAACGTTACGTCATAAGTGAACGACCCCCCACTCACACACACGAAAGCCTTCTCTCACCCAAATAATTCTCCTATTGGCATAGTCGCATCCAGAATCTCTAGGGACATTGGCACTCTTTGACACCTTGAAATACTTTAAATCTCCAGCGCCATTGACAAACTTTGACACCTTGAAATACTTTAAATCTCCAGGGCCATTGACACACTTTGACACCTTGAAATACTTTAAATCTCAAATCTCCAGGGCCATTGACAAACTTTGACACCTTAAAATAATTTAAATCTCTAGGGACATTGACACACTTTGACACCTTGAAATACTTTCAATCTCTAGGGCCATTGACAAACTTTGATACCTTGAAATACTTTAAATTTTCTTTTACACCAATTTTGCAGCAAACTTAAAAAACAAAAATGCATTTTGAAAGCGAATCCCCCTCCCCACCCCCACCCAGGGCCGGCCTTACGAATCGCGGGGCCCAATTTAACGGATGTTTGGGAGGCCCCTCTGCTAATATTTTTACAATAACAACTATTACTATAATTTAATGTAAATTGCGGGGGTTCTCCTGCCAGCTGCAGGGCCCACTTGGAGCAATGGGCCCTGCCCCCCCTTTTTTATACAAGTGTTTGTGTTGCCTGCCTTTGTGGCGGCGTGGCTCCTTGGAAGACTATTTTTTTCCCTTTATGATTGTATTGAGGGACGGGTTAGGGTTAAGTGTAGAGCGCTTGATCGTCGACCTGAACTGACAGTCCTGGGTTCGATTCTCAGTGAAAACTAAAGAAGGTTTTTCTGGTCCTGAAATTTGGTCAAAAGTCCCCCCTCCCTCCAAGTTCTTCCTTTGGCTCTACAGCCCATTTAGGGCCCCTGGGCCTGATATACTACTCTTCTCCCACTTTTCCCCCTGATCCATGTTCTTCTTCCTCCACTCTCTCACTCCTATGGCTTTAAGGTCTTCTTCTCACTTCCTCTAACCCCCCCTCTAACCCCCCCCAACCTTTAAAAGGGTATCTGACTTTAGTTGTGACATAGAGCAGCGGAAGTTTTTTTTATGGAGGTAAAAAAGGTAACAGACCAAGCCCCCGCCCACCTACTGCCGTCTTATGGAGGCCTTGCTATATGAGATTCTTTATAGCAAACACACAAGGTCGTGCGTTATATTTTCTCAGTAAGATTGCAAATCTTTGGAAATGACGCCCATAACATGCTTGTTTTTTTTTTTTAAAAACAAACTAACAACCTTTACCAATGCCGCCTCTTCACTTAAACTGTGCCGTCTGTTGCAGACGCCTCCAGTGGCGGCGGAAGGAAATATTTTAAGGGGGGGAGTGGCAACCCAAAATTCAAGGGGGGCGCCAGTGGACGCCTCTATGTATCATGCCATGGCGCTGGCCTGCCTACACATTGGTGAAGAGTCTGCTATGTCTGTCTGCATCTTTAGTGTATCAGGATTGGTATGGCAAATCAAAAGACAAAGAAAATAGAAGAAGTGAAAGACCCTATAAAATTTCATTTGCGGCACTCATTAGTGAAAGACCGAAGATTTGCTGGCGTCAGCTATGGTAAATCATGAATGATATGTATTGTCTTTTGATATATATATATATATATATATATATATATATATATATATATATATATATATATATACATGCTTATAAATATATACTGAGACTAAGTCATCCACGTACTATTGACACTCTTTATACGCTTCTATATAAAAAGCTAACGAGGGCGTGACATTTATTTGAAAAATAAAATAAATTTAGAAAGATGTTTCATGTGTGAAAAAAAAAGTAAAGTTGCATACATAATTTATTTATTTTTTTTTTTTTTGTTCAAATATTATTTGTTTTTTAATTCTTTTTAGGTTTAAAATTTGATGTTGCCATGCCTGGTTTAAATTTTAGTTAGCTTCCTCCGGAAGAAGATTTAAAGCTCTAAAAATAACCCGCTATGTGCCTACTGCTGCAATTTTCAAAACTAGAACTTTACGTGGTAACAACGTAGTATCAAAGTCATTATTGTTTTGTTTTAAAAATAGTAATAATGTGGAAAAGCTGGAATCCGTTCAAAAGGAAACAGAAAGATAGTGATGATACCACTGGTGAACTAAGTGGTAAAGAAAACGTAAATGGCAAGCTAATTATTTTAGATGATTCTGGTTTTAAAAATGACATTAGGTATCATGGTAGCAATGAAACGGATGAAAGAACATCAGAATCACGGCAAACTAACGGATCTAATGATTTTGATGGAATAACAAACAAATTACCAGAAAATGATCTAAGCTTACTGAGATCTCCACTGCGACTTAGCTCTTCAAGGAATAGGTCTGCTATAGCTGTTCAAGACCAGACTCCATTGTCAGGCATAAATTCAAGTTTACATAAATCTGCTCAGGACTTTTCTGGAAATAATCAAACTCAGAAATCTAAGGAAGAAAGTAACAAAAGTTTTAGTGGTGTTTACGGTCCATTATTGTCCTCACCTATTGTTCCACAAGTGAGAAGAGCTGTTGAGTCAAATATGGGTTTAAGAAGGTATGGAGATTATGGTTTATGTCAATTTTTTAAATGTTATAATGAAACTTTATTTTTTGGTATTTAATTAAATATGGAAAACATTTAGGTAATTTTTAATGACTGTCCTCCAATGAGATAAATGCTTATTTCATATCTTAATGCATGTGTCTTAATGTGAATAGAACAAAAATGACATACTCGCTTACAATACTTAAAAAATATATTTTCTTTACTTTTATTCCTTTGTATTGAAAACCAAACACAGCAGATTTTAAGTAAGTTGGCTGTGGGTGTGATGTCACAGGCAGAACAAATGTCGTTTGCTTTTACCACTCTCTTTAAAATCTCTCTCTTTTTATCTGCAAGCTGAGATTTAAAGCACATGAGATAAAACTCTCAGTGTTCCTTATTATGAGGGAACTGCCATACAGAGACCTATGGGAAGCAAATCTGACTCACTTACTAAAATTTCACACACACTATTTTTTAAACAAAAATGTTCAAAACACATTAATCAGTACATTATTCACCCCTCCTTCCCTCTGCCCCTTTTTCTAGACACTCTTGCTGACCACTCTGTCCCAAAACGTCTTTCCCCAGTGTTCCATCCTGCCCCAGACTCCTGTAATCACAGAAGTTGGAGAAGCTCTGGTACATAGTCATATATTTTCACTCAAATAAAAAAAAAAACTAATGAAGTAGATCAAAACAAATGAACACAAATAATTGAATTAAAATCAATAATAATGTAATCTTACAATTAGACAGTAATATGTATTCGTACATTAAGAAATGTTTTGAAGCAGTTTTCATAGTTTGGCTCCATCAACTACTCCCATAATTTAAATTAAATCATCCTTTAAATACCAAACCCTTTATACTTTAATACTTATAAAACTATTAAAACTAATTGTTTCACAAATTCATTAGATATTAATAGATGTTTTACTAACTATTGTGGTTTTTAATTTGACACTTACAGTTATGAAGTAGTAAATACCACACAATGGGAAAATCTGATTTTTCTACTTAGCAATTCCAATGGAAAATAAAAGAACACAATTTCTGACTAAGTCATCTTGACCTTTAAAAGTTGTAAGGAAGCATTGAAAAAAATTAAACTCGAAGACAAAAAAAATTGTAAAAACACAAAGATATATAAAACAAATTTTTTTATTAGATATTCTTTGTAACTGCCAAACCTAATTGTTCAGTATCTGAACACTATCTCTTAAGTCAACAGTCACCTATAAGTATTCAAACCAATAATCGCTTAGACATTTTATGTTTATGATGATAATTATTAGAAATAAAATGGTTATATTATATCTATGACAAATTAAATAAAAAAAAACAGCCATAGCTGGTGAATAAAATTTTAGGAAAAGTGGAAAATTAATGAAGAAAGTAAATGTTTGGCTTTAATTTCATGAAAAGTATATGACATCAATACTAAAGGTTATGGATTTCCATGCACAAATGCATATAAAACAACAACAACACATAATACAACAGCGAAACCTGTTCAGTAATTTATTTTCAGAGCAAGATTAAATAGTTCTTTCTATCAATGCACATTTTTTCTTCAGTATAGTTAACCCACATATACTAAGCTTTTTTTTCTTTTTTAAAGCTTAGTGTTAGCATTGACAGAGTTTGAATTGAGCATTTTACATTTATGTCTATGGAAAAAAAGTATTTCATTTAAATAATAGTTGTATTTTTCTTTTAGCAGCCCTCAGGCTTCAAAAGTTTCAGTCGTGAAGCCGGTTGGGCGCTCCATGAGTCTAAATTATGGGTCTCACAACCCTACCAAATCGACTGCAGGGCAGTTACCATGGGTTCGCTTGAAGAGAAAAGAAAGTATAGGACTGAATGATTTGGTTAATGGTAACACTCCAATGAGTCCTAACACTGTGAAGCTGGCCACCCCAGAACATAGGCATTTGCCAGCAGCTCCAAGGTGAGAAACATTAACATTTTCATTTTTAAAAAAAAGTTCTAATTTTACATAAATGTAATATGTTTAATTTTTTGTTCAATCAAAAGTGGGGAAAATTTATCTCAAGTGGAAGACAATTGTTAAGTTTTATAATTACCTAATAATTTTTTTTTTGTCTTGACTCATCATTTACTTCTTTCCTTGTTTCCCATAATTTCTCCAGTTTTAAAAGCACGCCATTAATAATAACAACTGAGGCAAGTAGGTCATGTGTGGTGGATACTCAAACTGTCGTATCAGCTTTAAGAGAAAAGAGGTAATATCTCTTGTCATATTTGATTTGTCAGAATCTTTATTATAAATGTTGTCTATGTAAATTGAGAATTTATTTCCATCAGCGATTAACTCAGACTTCTGTCTTGGTCATAATATTTTTATTGGTAAGTCTGTCTCCTTCAAGTCACAGTGAGATGCATTTTGTTAATTTGAGCCTGTACAGGTTTTATTTTAAATTAAGTGAATATTTTATATAGCTTGTTAATCAATTTGTAACTTTTTGTGAGTGTCATATTTCATCCCTCTTACAGATTGTGACGTCCTATTTTAAGAAAAAAAATTATTCATCTCACTCTTCTCTGAATATGCGCTGAAATTTAGCTCTAGATTTGATTTAAGAAAAAGTGTTTTAAAATGTTATTGCTAAATCACTCTGACTTGTGCTTTTTTTTTTTTGTTGTATCTTATCTTTTTTACATAATTAAAAACTCATAAAAGTTTTTCTCACAAAAATACAAAAAATGCTTACAATTTTCAAGAATGCAATAAGATATGTACAAAGTTGATTATTATCTTTTAGAAAAAGGTTTGCAGCAACACGGCAAGAAGAAACTTTAAATGAAGATTCTTGGCAAAGCACAGCAAAAAGACGGTAAAGTATTTTGTTTAACTATTTGGTCTAATAGTGCTTTTTGAAAAAGAAAAAATATCTAAGTAATTTATGTAAAATATGCTGCTTTTTTTCAGTAATTCAAATAGAAGTCTTGAACATTATGTTTTTAATCTTATTTTATTTTGTAAACAGCTTTATAAATACACTTTAAAATGAGATAGTTTTAAAACATATTATTCTCAATAATTGATTTTCAAAATCTAAGTGAAACTTAAATCTTGATTTTTTTTTAAAAGCCGACAGGATAGCAGCCAGTCCAATGCATCTTCTGTCTCAATGCCATCAATGCCAGAATCCTTGCCTAACCTCATAGGATCACCAGGGGCATCTCTTCTCCACATTGAAAACTTGGCAGATCAACGCCCTTCCACTGTGCCAGCCATTGACGCTTTCATCAGCCATCACCACAGAATGATTGGCTTGGGGGGAGCTGGAGTTGGAGCCGTGGCTCAGCCCCAGCAGTTTTATTCCAGTCCACAGCAACCTGTGATAAGAAATACCAACAACAGTAAAACAGTGTACAGGTCAATACGGTCCTCACTCAGCTCAAGCCAGAGGGCGTTGGTCACCCTGTCGGCAGTAAGTGTTACTTAAAGTACTGCGGTGGACATGTTTGTAAACAAAATAATCTCATGCCTGCAATCAGTTTAATTTGATCTCGTTATTAACATCTCTTAGATTAAAATGTTTTGCAGTTTAGTTGATCTTTCCTCATTTTCTAATCAGTTTAAAATTACTAAGCTCATTGCGGCATTGCCTGTCTTCTATGCTTATTTTTTTCATTGATATAAATGAAATTAAAGATAAAAAATTTAGGCCACCTTATTCACTAATGTCTATTTAAAAAAAATAAATTAACGAGGCATGCATTCTAAAAAAAAAAAGGTTACGACCTAATAATCAGTTTGATTATTGCTGTTTTTTTTTTTTTTTGTAACTTAATTTAGACAAAAACAAAAATGTACCCATTTTTTGCATGAATGTTTTTGCAATGAGAGACTTAAAATGAATAAATAAAGATTAGTGATTGATAGGGTGCATTGGAAATTCCCAACTTGTACTTCATTACTCTTACAGTATTATAATCCGGCAGGCTGAGATATATTATTTTCCTTTTTTCATTTATTTTAGACAAAAATGCTAGTAATAGTGCTGTATTTTATGTTATTAATGAAAAGATTTACATTAGAATTAAAATAATACTTATGGTGAATTTGAAAGTAGTGTAATTTTTGTTGCCTGTCAGTTTGAAAAAAGTCTATAATAATAACTTGCCTTGTAATAAGGTCTACGGCTAGTTTTCTAGCCCTGGATTGAAGACTAAAGCCTGGTCGAGGGCTTAAATAATTGTAGTTAACTTATACGTGTAGGTCAGTGGTGGCTGACCTATGGTAGGCGTGCCACAGTCAGCATGCGACTAAAATACCAAATTATCACTTCAATTTTAATTGCAGTTTTTTTTTTTGTTGCATTTTGGGCATGCTGCCCCAAATAGGTTTGCCACCACTGATCCAGGTGGTAGCATCATCTATGAGAATTGCAACCAGTCTCTTAAGGGTAGGTCTTACACATGTGGTGATTATCTCACTTGTTTGATCGTCTTGGAACAAAAAGGTCTAAGTTAAGGGTAGATATTTCTGGTGACAAATTGTCAAGCATTTGTCAACGTGACATGAATAGTTATCTTTCAGTTATGCATACTAGTGAAGTCACCAGTGTATTATAGTTCCCTCTTCTCACACAAATGAAAGACAAAGCTTGCAGTCTATCTTTATATATATATATATAAAGTTTTCTAACAGTTAAAGAAAATAAATGTTGTCAAGATTAAAAAAAACAATCATTATATAAATAAAGTTATATCAACATGTTATATAAGAAACCTTAAGAGAGTAATGAAGCTTAAAACTTTGTATCTTTCAGCTTAATCAGCATGGGATAGACACCAGACGGTTAAGAGGTTTATCACAATCTTCCGACTCACCTATAAAAACATTATTAACAACTGAAAAATCTGTTGTGGAAAAGAGGTACAGTGTTAAAATAATAATTATATTTAAAACCTTTGATCAGATTGTTTTGTCCTGAACTGTCACAAATTTAATAAAATAGAATTTGTTGCTGACACAAAGAATGTGCAAGCTACTTTCATTAAATATGGGCTAGCTTAGATGCTACTTGCAGTCAGGACAGTTGTGGGATTGAGGACATATGTGATATTACCCCAAATATGTAAACAGTGATTTTTTTTTTTAGATATTATTTTTTCTCCTTTCTTGAAAGAGTAAGCTTTTGTCACTGTTAATTATTTCCTTGGGAAATAAAAGCTTTAAAATTCTTATATCAGAGAGGCATTCGTCTGATAAAATACGCTTGTGGAATTGAGTTAGGGGGCGGGAAGGGTGAGGTGGTGGCTTTATAACCTCGTATGAAATAAATGTCACTTTTTTTTTGTTTTACACTGTCCTCCAAAAGAAAAGATTCATGGAAATAACTCATTTTTTTTTGTACTGTTATTTCAGTCAAGTGCAGCCAAAGTCTGTATTAAACATTCAAGATTGTGAGACTACACCCAAAGCATTGATTACACCCCCTGTACTTTCATCTATGGACTCCCCAGCTGTAAGTCTGCTGAAAACTTCTTTTTTTTTTTTTCAATATTTATGCCATCAAAGAATAACAATTTTTTTTCTAATTGGTTACTGTAAAATAATTTCTAGCATGGTAGCATGGCTATTTTTTCCTTTTCCTTGTCATTAGTATTTTTTGCTTCCTTAGCATTAGACTTTGAATAATCACGTTGAAAGGAAAAAGGATTAATAAGAAAATGCTTCATTAAAATTTTTTTTTCTGCAACACTGTTTATTATTTTTTTTTAACCATTTGATTCATATTAGAATTTTACATTACAACGAAGGATTAGTTCATGAAATTATGAGCACAATTAGACCTAAAAAAAAGCGTTTAGCTTCTACTTTAACAAAACAGATAGTAGCTGTGACTTTCAGCACAGAGTTTAATGATGGATCAAATGATTACTCCTAACTTCACTTTTTAGGTCTCAGCTAGCCCAGTTTCAACAACTTTGGCTAATCGACAAATCGCTGAAGGTGTTCTTTTGAGAAAGCATGATCTGGCTGTCACGCCAAGCTCAGTTCTACCTGTTAAGGTTTGATGCTTTTACTTATAATGAAATTCTGGCTGTTTTTTTCAACAGGGAGAATAATGTGTCTGCCAGTTTATAAAAACTTAGTATTCTTTGTCAATATAAAAAAAATATAAATTTCATTGAATAACAATTTACAATTGAAAATAAATTTAATGAAACAGTTTTGAATTTACAAAACAGGTTAATTTTTATTTAAAAATAATTGTGTATGATTAGTTAAGATATTTTGTTTTATTTGAAGACATTCAATTTTCATTTGTATTAGCAGGCAGCCCATACCAAACTTCTTGCCAGTGCCAGTGATTATGAAATGGATAGACAAAGGGAATACCAGAGAAGAGTCCTGGACCTTCTAGATGATGATAACACTGATGGAAAAGGTGAATCGTACATTTCTTTTTTTATTGTATAAATAGATCAGTGATGGATGGATTTAGAAAAAAAAAAACCTCTAAATTTTTCATAAAATTGGTGTTTATTAATTGGAAGGGAAATTCAGTGAATACTCTATGACACCCAAATATTTCACCTTCCCATTTCTGATAGTAAAAAAAAGTAAAATTCCCTTAGCCTTGACAGGCCATCGGGGCAGTTAAAGTGTAGAATTCATCTGTTTCTATAACCTCGGCATATGAAGGGATTATGTGGTTAGCACAACGCCCAGCCGTCTTTACTTCCCCAACTTAAGTCAGGTACCCATTTAAAGCTGGGTGGACTTGTGGGACAACTTTGAAACACATTTCACCTGGAAAAATTCCCATGGTTCTCACAGAGGATCGAACTTAGGACTCTCAGGTCGACAGGCGAGTATCTACACCACTCGGCCATCCGCCCCCCTCCCATTTCTGATGAATCAGTAATTTTACCAAATACATGTATAACACTATTTTATAAACATTTTTTTTGTGTTAACTCATTTGCAGATCAATCATTGATGACATCTTCATCCAGTTCAGTGGCCAATATGGTTCCGACCACAACATCAAGTCTAAGCATGTCTTTAGCTGCCACATCTGCTGCTGTCAGTGCTAGCTTGGATAGTCTAAACAAATTGGTGCAGTCTGCTACAACACCTACACAGTCTAACCTAACAACGCCATCTACGGCAAACTCATTGTCAGAATTGCTTAAACCCAGCAAAGGTAGACATTTTATTTATATTTTTTTCATTCAAAAATTTACTGGAGGCACAAACTTTTGTTCGCCCAGCAACACTTTAGAAGAATAAAAAGTTAAATGTCTTAAAAAAAAATGCTGTCCACATTGTTGATACAAATTATTCTCATTAAAAAGAAAAAAACAATCTTATCTAATTTTGTTTGAAATATGGTGGGTTATAATTAAAAAGAATTAATGTCATAATCAATGGATATTTTTAATTGTTTATACATGGGTATTTAAAATTTTTCTCTTATCCCCTCTTTGTCTTTTTCAAATTGCAATCAACATTTTTGTCATCATATTTAATAATATAGTCCTAACAGAATTTTTAGATATATTATGCAATCAATATATTTTTTAAGAATGTTAATAGTAAATTTACTAGTATGTCTTATAAGATAAAAAAAAATGTATGATTTTTTGAAAAGCTGTATTTTTTAGTTTTTTTAAAACACTTTCAAATGTCTGGTTATCAAATTTCATTATCCACTTAAGTATAAGATGCATTGGTTCAAATAATATATCTAATATCCACTTAACCAAATTAAGATAAAGAACAATTTAAAATTTATGTTATTTCAAATAGAAAAAAATTATCTTAGAGTTAAGTGGAATTAATTATTTTCACAGTCTTATTGAAGATTGGACAATCTTTTAGATAATGACATTTAATTTTATGCCCAAATTTTCATTAAAAATGTTGTGAAATTCAGTTTATTGTTTATATGTGATCATGTAAGCCTCAAATCATCCACTATATATTGCCATTAAATCAAACATCATTCTTTTCTGCATAATTTATATTGCTTTACTTTATATTGCTTTTTAACATTGCTAGTTTTGAATAAAAATATCCCAGCATGTTGATCTAGAGTGGGGTAAAAAGTAATACAATTTTCCCCTTGCAATCGATACCTGGTAACTTTTTTTAATTTAAAAAAAATGTACTAATGACCCAAATTATTATGAAAGTATTTTGAAAAGAATTGAAAGTGGTATAAATCATTCATGGATTGCAACAGACTCATTAGATGAAAACTTTCTAATTTATTGTGAACTTTTGTTTTTGTTTGTTTGCATCATATTTTTTTTTATTGTTTTATTCTCAGATAATACTTCTTCCCAATCATCTGCCACCGGAACCAGCTCTCTTTCATTAACAGGTATGGAAAAAAGGGCACACATTTTTCATGAAATCCATGCTGACAGCAAACCAGTTAAATCAAATTCAACTCTTATGTAACTTTCTCCCATAGTATTATGTTTCAGAATGTTGAATTTCACTTCACTGCTGTTGTTGTTTTTTTTTTACATTATGGGGTAACAGTGGATTAAATCATTGTATATTGCCTTTCTGTTGCACTGTCAAAACAAAATTAAATTCTATTTATAATTTAAAGCTCTTTGGAAAAAAAAAATTAGCTTAATTTAAACAAGTAATGCCTATCTATTTTTTGTGCTGGAATATTATTTGTAGTTGTCATTGTAATTTTTTTTTTCGTTTTCTTATTTTTGCTTTGTCTTTTTTTATTTTTTCAAGGCAAGCCATTGGATTGCCCAAGTTCTGCCCAGCCTTTACAGACATCTGCTTCATCTTCAGCAGCCAAATCTACTATCTCATTAGAGGGTGATTTCAATTTTAACAAAGGTGTTCCTGCTGGGACTGTGCCATCTGTAGGATCTAGTTTTGGTCTTCAGCCAAGCAAAGCAGAGGGCACTTCTGATAAGCCAGGGCTAGCTAGTAATGTAGGTTTCAATTTTACTACAGATGCCACCACTGGTACGACAGCTAGTGCTGGATTTACTTTTTTGGCACCAACTTCTGCAAGTGTGATAACCAATAGTTCATCCGTGGCCCCCAAAACTGGTGCAAATTTTGGAGTCTCACAAGGTAGCCATATTGCACCAGCAGTAGTAGACAGCACCAAAACAACCAGCACAGCACCACCTGTTTCATCAGTCAACCAGGGGATTAGTTTCTCATCAGCTGCAGGCTCTAGTTTAAATCCCACTGGTTTCAGTCTTACTGGTCAGCCAGGCACACAAGCCTCTGGGTTTAATTTTAACTCCGGTCAGGTCTCACTCTCTGGTGCAGGTACTGCATCAACCAACGGATCCAGTGCTGGAGGGTTCACATTTGGTGCCACAGGCATTGCAGAGTCGTCGCAGCCACCTGGAACAGGTTTTGGTGGGTCTGCCACTTTTGGCACACCTAATGCTGGAACAAAGATCTCTGCCTCAGCCGCTCCCAGTCAGTCTGGATTCAATTCAGGGGGCACAATTTTTGGGGCATCAGCAGCGACTGTCAACTTTGGACAGCCATCAGTGACAACTGCGCCGCCACCATTCAGTACTGGGCAGGCTTCCAGTGCATCAACATTGGCATTTGGGGCATCTGCTGCGGTCACCACTTTAAGTGCAAATTCTGCACCATTTACCTTCACGCCTTCATCCACTTCTTCCTCTGTATCACCATTTACCTTAGGACAGCCAGCTGTCACTACGTCAGGTAACACAGTAACATTCGGTTTGGGGCAGGCAAACACTTTGCCCAGCAGTGGTTCTGCAGCCTTTAACTTTGGACAAACACCAACTTCTGGTAGTGGTACTCCATCCATGTCTTTTAACCTTAGCCAGGCTCCAGCTACAACAAATGTAAACTCTGTATCACATGGCTTTGGTCAACCTTCCACAGTCAATACACCGTCTCTGAGCTTTGGGCAGCCGACATCAAATGTTAACACTGGTTTACTGAATTTTGGAAAAATGGAATCTACTGTTAGCACAGCCTCCACAAGCTTTGGATTTGCAGCCCCAATGACGACTGCTAATACTGGGCTGTTTAACTTGGGGCAAACTGCCCCCCCAAGTAGAAAACCTACAGTCACCTTTAGACAGTTGGTCCCAAAAACCAATTCTAGCACTGCTCCTTTCAGCTTTGAGCAACAAGCAGCATCAACAAATTCAGCTATTTTTAGCCAGACAGCACCAGGTTCTAACAGCACAGCTCCATTTGCTTTTGGCCAAGCCAACAGCTCCTCTGCCCCTTTTAACTTTGGTCAGACAGTAACAATGGCTGCTAGCACCGCACCATTTGCTTTTGGGCAGGCGGCAGCAACAACAGCTGCTAGCACAGCACCATTTGCCTTTGGGCAGGTGGCAGCAACAACAGCTGCTAGCACCGCACCATTTGCCTTTGGGCAGATGGCAGCAACAACAGCTTCAAGTACAGCACCGTTTGCCTTCGGGCAGACAGCAGCAACTACAGCTTCAAGTACAGCAACATTTGCCTTTGGGCAGACGGCAGCAACAACAGCTTCAAGTACAGCACCATTTGCTTTTGGACAGGCTGCTAATAGTTCAGCAGGGAAACCATTTGCTTTTGGTGCATCCTCAACTCAACCCAGCGTGCCTAGCATGTTTGGCTCAAACCAGATGGCCAGTACTACATCTAGTAGCTCTGCGTTTGGAAGCACAAATACAGTAACTCCCACCTCCTCTGTATTCGGTAGTGGCAGCTTAACCCAAGGGTTTGGTAATACTTCTAATTTTGATAATTCCGCTGCTTTTGGAGGAAATGCAGCTTCGGGTTTCAACAATCCTGGCTTTAACACAACTTCATCTTCTGGCATGTTTGGTTTCGCTGCCACCACAACTGCACCTGCTTTTGGCTCTACAGCACCAGCCTCTTCCTTTGGCTCTTCAACAACAGGGGCGTCTATTTTCGGTGCCCCTGCCAATAAACCATTTTCTTTCGGGTCAGCAACAAGTGCTTCCTCAGCACCAGCCTTTGGCACACCCACTGTCAGTTCTACTTTTGGCACTTTAGCCCCGGTTGCCTCAATTTTTGGAGCCAAGCCGTCAACTGGCAGCAACATTTTTGGTATGACCACCACCACTATAGCCTCATCAACATTTGGCACCATCACGTCTCCAGGTTTTGGATCAGCTTCTACCACACAGCAGTCTGGGTTCGGAAGCACTGCTCCCACATTTGGCAACACCCAACATAGTTCTGTCTTTGGGAATCCAGGCCTGAACCAAGCACCAGCCTTTGGCAGTTCTGGTGCCAGTAGCTTTGGGACTCAGAATCAACCTTCGGTATTTGGATCTGCAGCTAACCAGCCATCAATGAATTTTACTGGCCAGCCACAACCAAGTAATACATTTGGTTCTCAGATGCCCAACAGTGGTAAGTGAGCTTGTCATTATAGCTCTTCATATTTTCTTTAACATTTTACTTAAGTCATAACACACCAGGTTTTTTATTTGAACTTTTTTTTTCCAGATGGTATATTATACACTTTATAAAAAAACTTTTAGCTCTTATCCTATAAATGATCTAAAGTCGCAACACATTTCATTGAAACACAATATTTTTATTCAACTTCCTACCCTTTTTAAAACAAATATTTTTAAAGATCATCAGCTCAATTTCTGTTTTTTTTTTTAAATCAGCAAGTGGATTTAACTTTGGTCAGAGCACAACCCAACCAGCTGCTGTCAATGCTTTTAACTTCTCAGCCCAGAGCACTCCCAGACCCACATTGCCGACTGCTTCCCCAGGGGGTTTTAACTTTAGTGCCATGCCTACTCCTGGAGCTTTTAATTTCAGTAAGTGAAACGTTTTTTACAAATTTTTTTTTTATTACACCAGAAGTTGTGGTTGATAATGTGAACTGAGCTTCAAACTCTAGATATTGATCCTCCATTAGTCGAGCTCTGCTTCCAATCAGAGCGAACACAGTGTATCATCTCATTGATACGGAAATAGTTGTGGATTAAATTAGCTTATTAGAATGTTCAGTTTGTTTTTCCACCTCATTTTGAATGGTTTACTACCCCCCCCCCCCTTTTTTTTTTTTTACTAATCCTTGTATTAGAGTAGTTTTAAATGACTTATTACTAGTGGGTTTGACATTTACTTAGTATGTGAAAGTCTGTTTTTCTGGTTGAAACAAAAAGGACAAATAGTGGGGGAAAAATTCTTGATTTTCAAAATGCTATAGCTCTAAATAAAGGTTTTTGAAAAGTGAGGTAGCTGCTTAACATGCATAAGTTTGGAAACTTATCAGTTCTAATTTCACATGGAAATGTAACTTTTGAATCTGCGAAATTTTATTCCTGCATCTCAGCTAGTTGCTGAACCATAATTTAAAAAAAAATTTCAAACCACAAAATTCACTAACTCTAAAAAACTCCATTTACTGCAAAAAATTCTTCAAACATGTTTGAAATATTTCTCAAGAGGCTAGTGTTAAGGTAAAAAAAATAGTTGAGAAATGGAAAATAGAGGTATGCCTAAAATCATGTACATTTTAAAGAATTCTGCGTTTAAGGCGCAATTGGCATAGAGAAAAGTGTTTTAAAAAATGGCTAATCCTTTTTTTCTTCAGTTTTGTACCAAAACTTTAAAAATTCCTTATCAAACAAATCCACTCTTTGTTTTTGTATTGAAAAAACCCCCACATTTTCACTAGGTTTTGCAATTGGCACTTTATGTCTAATTTATGGACTTACCATAAAATGAAACAAAATTTCAGAAATGGTGTTTTTTTCACTGGCGTCTCTTTATCCTCTTATCTTTATCTGTCTCATCATCAAAATGTATTCTTTTGAAATATCCTCTATATGAGTTGAGTGCTTTTATGCAGTACCCCAAAGCCTATAAAAATCTCATCATTTCAAGGACTTCTTAAAAAAAAATACATCTTAAAACTACATAATTTGGAATTAATGTTATTTGAACTCAGTGGTTAGTGTTAGATTGGTAAGATATGTTCATCTCTTGGATCCTCTAGACTATTTTTAGGACGGTTTTGTGGTGCCCTTCGTTCATCACAACCGTAACTGATAGTTCAATGTCCATAGAGGCACCATGGTTAACATAGGTTACTTGATGCCTGGACTTGTATTACATTACAAAGTAAAAGGAAATAAACTATGTAAAGAGTTTTTACGGCTAGGGTGTGTCAAACCGCTAATTATTCAGGGTATATTTTAACAAGTAAAGGAATGAATAAATAAAGTCACTGAGACGTAGAGTGCACCTTTTATTAATGTGTGATAAGCACAAATGATTGGCTTGTATGCATTTGATGAGTTGTATTTCATGTAAGTTTAAAAAAAAAAATGCAAGATTCTTTCAGTCCTAATTAATAAATTTGCATGAACTATTCCAGGTGCAACACCAGCAACACCTCAGGTGGCCAGTAGACCACGAGCTGCTGCCAGGCGTCCCACAAGAAGAGGAGGAGGAGCACGTAGATAAATGTTGTCTGCTTCATTTCAAAGATTTTTTTCTCTTCGTGTTATCCAGTGCACAATGGCTTGATTCTATTAGGCAACAAAATGGTAATATGCAGTTAATGCTGAGCTTAAATCCAGGTTATAAACCTTGTACTAAGCACACCTTTTGATGATAGTGATATTATATTGCTTTTGCAAATGTTTAAAATCTAAAATTAACTTTTTTTTTGCTAGGACATGATGTCTAGTCTAGGGAAAAAAAAAATTCCATATTTTTTAACAAGCTGAGAAATGTTTTCTCTTATGATCCCTGTGCACAGAGATCTTTTATATGAGTACATGGGTTATTCATAACATTTCCTTATTGTGTCATTAAATTTACTAGATATAAAAAATTGTACATAGAACCAAACATAAGAGAACTTTTCATTGATAACGAGAAATGAAGATGCTGTGTAGTGATGATAAACCTTTTGTTTTTCCACACAATTTCTTTGATTGGTCTTTTTAAATTTGGGCGAAGGAAGTGTGTTTGATTAATATTTGGAAGATCTTTCGCAGAGGGGGACCTAATAATATTTTTTCTTAAAAATATAAAATTTAGCTAAGAAAATATTTTATCAACTTTTATCATCCTCAATGATGGAATGAACAAAGTTAAATCTTTTAGCTAAACTAAGCCTGGCTCTAGAAAAATTGTGCCTTGGTCCAAGAACACCCCATAATGTTTATATCCATTTTAATTTGGCATGCTATATAGTTGCACATTGAATGACAGTAAGATAGGTCTTGTTGCAAAATATTTATTATAAAAAAAGTTAATCTTTCTCAAAAACAAAAATGGAAGTTTTCAGAAACAAAAAAAAAATTATTTTAAATAAATTTCCAAAGAAGTTTGACTACTCTGCGAAAGATTCTCAGAATTGTTTATATTATTATATCTTTGTAATCTTGTGTTAAATATTAATTCTAATTAATTAAAAAAAGAATGTAATTAACTGTCATCTATTAGTGGTATACATATAAATAAATATTTTGTCCACAATTTAATTTTTGTTCTTGTAACAAATTTGTATGACATTTTTTGTGAAAATGCAATGAAATAGCACTTTTTTTGTATTTCCATTATTAGAATAGCATAGCTTGTTTAATTAAAAATTAGTTTCAGTTTAAAATTACTTCACCATAATTATTGTAGTATTTAAACTTAATTTTAATGTTTTCCCAATAACATATGTAATTAAAATTGTGGCTAGTACAGAAGTTTACTATACTATATTTGGGTGACTAAAAGACAGGTTCATAATTAGAAAATAGTTCTCTACTATATAAAAAAAAGAAAGCTTCATTGCATAAATAAACTAGTGATATCTTTTGAAATGTTTTCTTTTTGCATTTTTAAGTATCCGTTTATACACATTAATCCTGTTAAAGAAATTAACTAGCAAATATCTATTTATTCAAAATAAAAAGACAAACTGTTACCAATTATTTTACCTTGTGTAAGTATGTTGAAAATTGTAACAAATCAATAAAAGAAAATTCAAATTTTATATTGGATTATATTTTTTAATGTGACATTTATTTAAACAAACAGAAATCAAATTTTGCTTTAAAAAAAGTAGTAAAAAAATAAATATTTACCAGATTGAAGATTTTCTGTCAATATGATTTTTTTGTTTTGTTAAAATAATTAGAGGTAAACACCAAAAACATTAAATCTACAACATTTGAACATCCAATACAAAAACACCCATACTTACTATACAACCGATAGAATCAGCATTTCACTATTACAACTTTTAAAATGTATTGCACTATTTCAAGATATGGAGGTGGGACCGATGGACGAGTGGTGTAGAAACTCGACTGTAGATCTAAGAGTCCACAAAATCCCTTCATATGCAGAGGTTATAGATACAGATGAATTCTGCACTTCATCTGCCCTGATGGCCCAATAGGGCTAAGGGAACTTTACTTTTCAAGATATGGATGGCCTATTGTGTTTTTAGAAGGCTAATAGGGAATCACAATGAACCATGTTTGGGAAAAGAATCGGGCCAGAATGCAGTTTAAAACTAATGAGCCTGAAATTCTCTTTCTGAGATTCAACATAAGGTACTTTTTGGTTGACCTGGAAGATGCTGACAGCCTCTTTCAAACAAAAATTTGATACCGATGACAGTGCTATAGAGCTTCGAGAAGTTAACTCAGCCATTGCCTGTTACAATCACTACCATAATAAACAGCAAGGCGTAACAGATAACGTTGCATCAGTATTTTAAACTGGGTCAATCCGCAACAGTAGAAAATGAGGATGGCATAATATAATAGGTTAGTGATTATTCGTGTTAATTTTTGTCATCAAACTAAAACAGTTTCTGGACATTTAATTGTAAGTATGAATGCATATGATTTTTTTTTTAATTGATGTGTTTTTTCAGCAAATTTATAGGAAATGAAAAGCTCTATAAATGAAAAGTATTATTTTATATAAAAATTGGAAAAGACCCTATTAAATATATATAGATTTGTATCAATGGACAACTTCTCCGGAATGTAATGTAGGCTGTAAAGTAAAATATGGGTGTATTCTTGGCAAAACTTTTTACTGACATATAACTTATTTAGACATGACAAATGGCTTTTAAATTGGTGATTCTGAAGAAAAAAAAGGTTCACATAAGATAAAAATTGTCAATAAATATCCTCATAATTGCAATGCTATCTTTAAAAAAAAAATGAATACATGTAGGTACAGTTACTCAGATATTCATAAAATCATCTAAAGGTTAAGATCCTACATAGCCCTGTGTCAAATGGGCTTAGAAGCATCAAACCACTAATTTATAAACATAAAAATTTGAAAATTGTTTAAACAGCTATCTGTATAGCAATAAACTGACAAGGAAATAAAAAAAAAACCCACTTATTTTAATAATAAATAGAATTATAAGAAAAAATAACTTTTACATCATGCATTGTATTTCAATTGAATCATCTAATAGGAAACAAACCTAGTTTTCAGTTTATCAGACTGTGTCCTTCTGACAACTATCATGTTTTCTCATGTGCCATACCAATGCTGTTCGCTGTCTACATCTGTAATCACAGATGTCACAGGCCACAGGTTTTTCCCCAGTGTGAGTCAAATTGTGAATACGCAGATGAGTCCTGGCAAAAAAACTTTTATTACAACCTTGCCAACTACATTTGTATTTCCTGATCTTGCCCTTGTGATCCATTGTTATGTGCTGGCGTAGATCTCTTTTAGAAGAAAATGTCTTCTGACATCCTGACACAGAACAAGTCAAGCTGGAAAATTTATAATGTACTTTACTAATGTGACCATCAAGATTCCATTTTCGAGAAAATGTAGCTCCACAGTAAGACACGGGGCACATGTAGCGGTGATCCAAAGACCTTCGCATTCTCAAACAATCTAAAGGTTTTCTCAAATGACTCACAGAACTGGTTTTCTCTTTATCTGAGTGTAATAAGTTGTTTTCTCGAACCTTTGTAGAGACCAAGTCATTGTGAAATAGCTCTGTGTTATTTGTTGTAGCTTGAGGTAGGTTTGTGACGTCATCAAATTTACTGCTGCGAGAAGATCTTCTTAATTTTCTTTTCTTTGGGGGTAGTGAGCTCATGACATGGCGGTCTCGTAAAGAAAGAAACTTTTCTTCTTTAGGTGAAAGGTGACTGGTTCCTTGAGAATTCTCTTCTGATTCTACTGACTGAGATAAACATTCCTGAACAACATGAGGAATACATTTTCCCTCATTAGCCATTGAATGAGTTAAAGATTCCGTATTTGTTTTCTCTCCACTGTCTTCAACTTTTTTTATGTGATCTGAGCATTCTTCATTAAGTTCTTGACAGGCTCTCAAAACCAACACATCATTTTGTTTACAATCACCATCAATATTTCTCAGTCTCTGAACCGGCATATCCCTTACTAACTTCTGTAGGTTTGATACATTTTAGCACCCAATATCTGTTTCATAACTTTTTTCATTTTTCATTTTTTTCTATTCACAGCTTGTTTATCAAACAGATGATTAACTGGCCTTTTCAGGTTTATCTTCATGACAAGTTTTTCTTTTAATTCCACTGGGTAAAGATAAATCAATAATTTTATTTTCATCCTCAGCTGAATTTAACATGCCTTTTGAATACTGTTTTGAGTACCATTATTGATTTCTGAGATGACGATTAACTATGTCGGCTGGAGATCCCCTGAGTATTCAAGCGACTCTGCTTTCTGCGGTTTAACATTGCGTAGCGTCTTCTAGTCATATTTTTCTTAGTTTTGTCAATTCTGAGTTTACTATCCTCATGGCTTTCTTCTTCAAAGTCTAAAGATAATTTGGGATCAAAGTGAGTTTCTTTAATGTCAGTTTCTGTATCCTGTCCACCACCATCTTTGATACTACACATGTCAGTGTCAATTACCAATTTTGGCTCATCAGTCTCTGAGAATTGTTGGTCTACAGTTTGCACCAACTCATTACAGCTTTCACTCACCCTGGAGTATGCAACACTTGTTACTGAAAATTCACTAATTTGTTTTTGTTCCTTTATGATAGAAGAGGAAACTGGTTTTATCATTAGATAAGGATTCTGCATTAAGAATACTGTC
>JAGDYQ010000126.1:1229029-1242938 GCA_021962125.1 Bulinus truncatus | reverse complement strand
GTGCTTTTCAAACTTTTTGAAGTCACGGCCCCCTTGAACGCAATCAATATGTGGCACCCCCTATTTTTTTTTTTTTTTGGTTTAGATTGCTTAAATTTATAATATTAAACTTCTTTATGCAAACTTTTACTAGTCAATACATGCTTTTTCTAATGTTAACAATGAAAGAGTGAAAGGATGCAACATATAAAATAAACTAGATTTTATTTTAAACATATATTAATACTATTTACATACAATACATTGGGTTAATTATATTTTATGTGTCACATTTTTCGAAATTCCACGCCCCCCCCCCTCCGGACAATGCACGGCCCCCTAGGGGGCCGCGGGCCACCACTTTGAGAAGCACTGGCCTAAAACAAAACAATGTAATTCTTGTGTTTTATAAAATGGCAAGTTTTTGGGTTTTTGTGGCTCATTGGTGAAGATTTCTTTGTTAAAAGAACAAAAAAAATGTGTTGACATTCTTATATTAGGAAGGAAAAAAAGAATGCTCAGTAGATAACCTTAATTAATATTCTTTTAAAAAAAAAAGGAACTCTTTTGCTCTGCCTTTTCATTTCCTCCTAGCTTTCTGCTTCAAATAATTTTATCTTTTATTTTTTCCTTTGAAGCTATGATGGTTGAATCTGGAATTTTTTTTTTTTTTTTCTGTTTTGCAAAGATAAAATTTCTGTTTCCTACTACATGTAACAGTAGATTTTTAACTTGTTAATAAAAAAAAAAATTTTGAATCCCTTAATTTTAATATCAACGCTCAATTACATTTACATCACTGTATTATCTTTTCAATTTACACTTTTTTATGTTTTATATTTACTTTTTTTTATCAATTAAAAACTCTTTTTATAAAATGTATGTCCCAGTAGAAGGAATAAGGCAATCACTTTGAAGACCCCCCCTGTAAAACTTTTCTAGCTCTTCATGTTTTATGGTTCACTTGTCTTTTTATTTTAAAAAATTGTAAACGCTTTTATTTGGTTTTTTTCTAAATAAAATGTTTTATATAGTATGCTGTTCAAGTTGAAAGTTTATTTTTTTTCTCAGGATGGTTGTAATTTGGTTTGCCGCTCAAAGGACAGCCGGTGAATAGAATGGCATTGGTGGTCTGGGCGATGACCAACTGGACCCAGTGGAGGAGATCAGAGATGACAATCTTTTACCGATGTGAAAGTATGTGTTTTGAATGGACTTCGCCATGAAAGACAACTTGAGTGAGCATATTGCCAGTTTGGTTGACTGAAATGAATGTTGCGAGATGTTAAACTCTGCTAATTGATATATTTTTGTTTCTATTGTGTTTGTTCAGTGATGCAGGAAGTAAATTTTAGTTGTTTTTTTTTCTACTATTTGTACATGAATACACTGTGATCCTGCCACACTTGTGCTGTGCTATCTGTTTGTGTTGAGATTTGTTTTATTTTTTGCATTGTCTGACCAAAATGTATTTGTAATATACATGTGCTACATGAACTTAGTTCATACCATAAACTTTAGAACAATAATTATTTTAGATCTGGTTCTCTGCTCAAATATTTTTCAATGACATTTATTGCAGCTCAGGGATGAACGCCCCTTGCTGTATAATGCTGGAGTTGAAACTTGAAAGTACCCTCTAAGTTTTGTTGGGTTTTTTTTTTAAGCCCCAATAACATCCATGGGATTTTTGACATTTATAAAATGCTTGTTATAAAATACTTTGGCTTTGTTGAACATCATTTGTTATCTGTATCATCGCCAGTGCATTGAATCTGAATATTGTATTTAACTTTTTCCTTTGTTTGCATTCATTAGAATGGGTTCCCATGGTTAAAAATTATACATTCTCAAAGAGCAACTACATTTTCTGTGTATGTAAAAGTACAGTTAAAAAAATAAATAATTTATATCGATATTTTTTTCTCAACATGTAAGCTTTGTTTTGGTCAGTAATAGCCTCCCTAGCCTAATAATTGGGATGTTTTTAATTCTCAGTTTTTTTTTTTATTATTGCTAAAATATTTTTTTTTTTTTAAATTTCATTTCGTTACGGATGTGAGATCTTTTGATTCTGTCATGCGGTAATTGAACCTTTTTTTTTTTTTCTTTTAAATTGTGGTCAGATTTTGGGATATATTACTCTATTTTAAGTTGTTTTTTTCTTCAGTATTTTAACAATTCTTATTGGATTTTTTTCTTTGGTGATAAACAGTTTGCATGTACCAGAAGCATACTCAAAAGTATAAATGAAAATTTTAATGATTGCCTCAGTACAGTGGAATGAAAAGCGACAAGAAATTCATGAGACTTTTTTTTTAAATAAAAAAAATAAAGGAATAAATTGTAACATATACACACATGCGTAGTCTTTGCATGGTTCATGTTAGATTTGTATCTAATTGTCCAGATACATGTAGTTATATTATTTTATTGAACACTCAAGTGAAATAATTCAAACATTTTCTTGTTGCTTGACCCCCTTTTTTTGCGTTCGACAGAGTAATTTAGATTTTTTTTTACTTGTGTGTTTTTTTTTTGACAGATTAATTGATTTTTTCTAATTCATTTAAAAGCCATCCATCTACAGTTGTATTCTTCACTCTACATTTTTGATTCATTGAAATAGCAGATTTTCACTTCATTAAAATTAGGTAATATCTTTTTCTGACTTTGTATTTGAATTGATATTTTTATCCCCGGTTCATGGTCAGGGTTTGAATTTTTTTTTTTTATGCATTGCAATATATCTTAATGCTTAAAAAAATTATAAAATTTTATTATTATTTAAAAAAAAACATTTGAAATAAAATTGTACTGTGTATTAATTAATTTATGTATTAATTGTATTATTAAAACTCTGTTACATTAGTGTTAGGAGAACGGTTTAACCCAAAGGTTTTCAAAGTCTTAAGTCATAGCCCAATGATGGATCACATAGGAATTTTCGGTGGGTCGTGAAAAATGAAATGATTCACTGATTGATAAAATATGTGAGCATAATTACACATTTCTACATATGTTAAAAAAGAATTAATAAAGGAGGTATTCATTAAGTGTCGCAAAAAGTAATGTTTGAAAACTTCTGTTACTTCCCTAAAATATATTTGTGTTGTGTTGTTATCCCATTACTTTCAATTTATATAATTTTTTTGTTATGTTTGGCTACAGTTTACCGAACCACCTGTTTTGCTAAAAATATTACAAATTTATCTCTACAAATAAAACTACAAAGTGTAAATTGTCATGATTGTATTATCTAGACCAGTGGTCCCCAACCTTTTTCTCACCACGGACTGGTCAGCGTTTAATAAATTCACTGCGGTCCACTGGAAAGGAGGGGGAGGGGCGTTGATTATATCTCGTCCATGGAAAGTCGCACAATCACCAGAGATATACATAAAAAGGAATTAATTGCCAATCTTAGTTAACCCATAAAAATCATTATTAGAGGACTGCTTAAATATTGATGTGCATTTTGTGTATGAAACCGAATAAAATTGTAAATTTTATAATGCTTTGCAGCATCCAAAGAATATAAATAACCTGCCCCACCCCCATATTTAAGGGCCCAAGGCAGTCGCCTATCTATAAGTCCCCCCTATATTTGGGTGCCCAAGGCAGTCGCCTGTCTATAAGTCCCCCTATACTTAAGGGCCCAAGGCAGTCGCTTATCTATAAGTCACCCCTTATATTTGGTGGCCCAATGCAGTCGGCTATCCATAAGTCCCCCACTATATTTGGGTGCCCAAGGCAGTCGCCTGTCTATAAGTCCCCCTATATTTGGGGGCCCAAGGCAGTCGCATATCTATAAGTACCCCCATATTTGGGGACCCTATGTAGTCGCCTATCCATTAGTCCCCCTATATTTAAGGGCCCAAGGCAGTCGCCTATTCATAAGTCCCCCTATATTTAAGGGCCCAAGGCAGTTGCGTATCCATAAGTCCCCTTATATTTAAGGGCAGTCGCTTATCTATAAGTCACCCCTTATATTTGGTGGCCCAAGGCAGTCGGCTATCCATAAGTCCCCCACTATATTTGGGGCCCAAGGCAGTCGCCTATCCATATGTCCCCCTTATATTTAAGGGCAGTCGCTTATCTATAAGTCACCCCTTATATTTGGTGGCCCAAGGCAGTCGGCTATCCATAAGACCCCCACTATATTTGGGGCCCAAGGCAGTCGCCTATCCATATGTCCCCCTTATATTTGGGGCCCAAAGGCAGTCGTCTATCCATAAAAGGCCCCCCCTCTGCCTTGCTGAAGTCACTTATCAATGTGCGCCGCCACACTTGTAGCGTTATATAAAAATTCGACGGCACGTTTAATTAAGTAAAATGACAGATACTGATAGCCTTTTGTAAATGTATGAAAAACCTGAATGCAGCTCTTACTAATCTTACCATGTGATCACCTACACCCCCCCTTACGCCCCTAATTTCATGCATAACTTTTAGTAATATTCTTGGCTTGCACAAATGGCGGGTAAGCTTTCTAAATGGAAAACAAAAGCAATTGGTTTTGAGTGTTTATATGAGTCAGTATGAATTATAACAGATGATATATACGAGTTCCAAAATTAAACCGTGGCTCGAGTGAATCAAACTGTTTAACCTTTCTTTGCTCCCCTAACTTTATTTGGGCCGTTCACTTATTGCGTAATAGTTGACATTTATAAAATGCTTCCCCCTTTTCTCAAACTTCCCCAGTTTCACCATTCCCTGCCACAATACTTCACGCCCTATAACGTTACGTCATAAGTGAACGACCCCCCACTCACACACACGAAAGCCTTCTCTCACCCAAATAATTCTCCTATTGGCATAGTCGCATCCAGAATCTCTAGGGACATTGGCACTCTTTGACACCTTGAAATACTTTAAATCTCCAGCGCCATTGACAAACTTTGACACCTTGAAATACTTTAAATCTCCAGGGCCATTGACACACTTTGACACCTTGAAATACTTTAAATCTCCAGGGCCATTGACAAACTTTGACACCTTAAAATAATTTAAATCTCTAGGGACATTGACACACTTTGACACCTTGAAATACTTTCAATCTCTAGGGCCATTGACAAACTTTGATACCTTGAAATACTTTAAATTTTCTTTTACACCAATTTTGCAGCAAACTTAAAAAACAAAAATGCATTTTGAAAGCGAATCCCCCTCCCCACCCCCACCAGGGCCGGCCTTACGAATCGCGGGGCCCAATTTAACGGATGTTTGTGAGGCCCCTCTGCTAATATTTTTTACAATAACAACTATTACTATAATTTAATGTAAATTGCGGGGCCCCTGCCAGCTGCAGGGCCCAATTTGGAGCAATGGGCCCTGCCCCCCTTTTTTTATACAAGTGTTTGTGTTGCCTGCCTTTGTGGCGGCGTGGCTCCTTGGAAGACTATTTTTTTTCCCTTTATGATTGTATTGAGGGACGGGTTAGGGTTAAGTGTAGAGCGCTTGATCGTCGACCTGAACTGACAGTCCTGGGTTCGATTCTCAGTGAAAACTAAAGAAGGTTTTTCTGGTCCTGAAATTTGGTCAAAAGTCCCCCCTCCCTCCAAGTTCTTCCTTTGGCTCTACAGCCCATTTAGGGCCCTGGCCTGATATACTACTCTTCTCCACTTTTCCCGATCCATGTTCTTCTTCCTCCACTCTCTCACTCCTATGGCTTTAAGGTCTTTCTCCACTTCCTCTAACCCCCCCCCCCCCCAATCCTTTAAAAGGGTATCTGACTTTAGTTGTGACATAGAGCAGCGGAAGTTTTTTTTATGGAGGTAAAAAAGGTAACAGACCAAGCCCCCGCCCACCTACTGCCGTCTTATGGAGGCCTTGCTATATGAGATTCTTTATAGCAAACACACAAGGTCGTGCGTTATATTTTCTCAGTAAGATTGCAAATCTTTGGAAATGACGCCCATAACATGCTTGTTTTTTTTTTCTTTAAAAACAAACTAACAACCTTTACCAATGCCGCCTCTTCACTTAAACTGTGCCGTCTGTTGCAGACGCCTCCAGTGGCGGCGGAAGGAAATATTTTAAGGGGGGGGGGGCAACCCAAAATTCAAGGGGGGCGCCAGTGGACGCCTCTATGTATCATGCCATGGCGCTGGCCTGCCTACACATTGGTGAAGAGTCTGCTATGTCTGTCTGCATCTTTAGTGTATCAGGATTGGTATGGCAAATCAAAAGACAAAGAAAATAGAAGAAGTGAAAGACCCTATAAAATTTCATTTGCGGCACTCATTAGTGAAAGACCGAAGATTTGCTGGCGTCAGCTATGGTAAATCATGAATGATATGTATTGTCTTTTGATATATATATATATATATATATATATATATATATATATATATATATATATATATATACATGCTTATAAATATATACTGAGACTAAGTCATCCACGTACTATTGACACTCTATATACTCTGCATATATAAAAGCTAACGAGGGCGTGACATTTATTTGAAAAATAAAATAAATTTAGAAAGATGTTTCATGTGTGAAAAAAAAAGTAAAGTTGCATACATAATTTATTTATTTTTTTTTTTTTTTTGTTCAAATATTATTTGTTTTTTAATTCTTTTTAGGTTTAAAATTTGATGTTGCCATGCCTGGTTTAAATTTTAGTTAGCTTCCTCCGGAAGAAGATTTAAAGCTCTAAAAATAACCCGCTATGTAAGCCTACTGCTGCAATTTTCAAAACTAGAACTTTACGTGGTAACAACGTAGTATCAAAGTCATTATTGTTTTGTTTTAAAAATAGTAATAATGTGGAAAAGCTGGAATCCGTTCAAAAGGAAACAGAAAGATAGTGATGATACCACTGGTGAACTAAGTGGTAAAGAAAACGTAAATGGCAAGCTAATTATTTTAGATGATTCTGGTTTTAAAAATGACATTAGGTATCATGGTAGCAATGAAACGGATGAAAGAACATCAGATCACGGCAAACTAACGGATCTAATGATTTTGATGGAATAACAAACAAATTACCAGAAAATGATCTAAGCTTACTGAGATCTCCACTGCGACTTAGCTCTTCCAAGGAATAGGTCTGCTATAGCTGTTCAAGACCAGACTCCATTGTCAGGCATAAATTCAAGTTTACATAAATCTGCTCAGGACTTTTCTGGAAATAATCAAACTCAGAAATCTAAGGAAGAAAGTAACAAGTTTTAGTGGTGTTTACGGTCCATTATTGTCCTCACCTATTGTTCCACAAGTGAAAGAGCTGTTGAGTCAAATATGGGTTTAAGAAGGTATGGAGATTATGGTTTATGTCAATTTTTTAAATGTTATAATGAAACTTTATTTTTTGGTATTTAATTAAATATGGAAAACATTTAGGTAATTTTTAATGACTGTCCTCCAATGAGATAAATGCTTATTTCATATCTTAATGCATGTGTCTTAATGTGAATAGAACAAAAATGACATACTAAGCTTACAATACTTAAAAATATATTTTCTTTACTTTTATTCCTTTGTATTGAAAACCAAACACAGCAGATTTTAAGTAAGTTGGCTGTGGGTGTGATGTCACAGGCAGAACAAATGTCGTTTGCTTTTTACCACTCTCTTTAAAATCTCTCTCTTTTTATCTGCAAGCTGAGATTTAAAGCACATGAGATAAAACTCTCAGTGTTCCTTATTATGAGGGAACTGCCATACAGAGACCTATGGGAAGCAAATCTGACTCACTTACTAAAATTTCACACACACTATTTTTTAAACAAAAATGTTCAAAACACATTAATCAGTACATTATTCACCCCTCCTTCCCTCTGCCCCTTTTTCTAGACACTCTTGCTGACCACTCTGTCCCAAAACGTCTTTCCCCAGTGTTCCATCCTGCCCCAGACTCCTGTAATCACAGAGTTGGAGAAGCTCTGGTACATAAGTCATATATTTTCACTCAAATAAAAAAAAACTAATGAAGTAGATCAAAACAAATGAACACAAATAATTGAATTAAAATCAATAATAATGTAATCTTACAATTAGACAGTAATATGTATTCGTACATTAAGAAATGTTTTGAAGCAGTTTTCATAGTTTGGCTCCATCAACTACTCCCATAATTTAAATTAAATCATCCTTTAAATACCAAACCCTTTATACTTTAATACTTATAAAACTATTAAAACTAATTGTTTCTTTTTAAATTCATTAGATATTAATAGATGTTTTTACTAACTATTGTGGTTTTTAATTTGACACTTACAATTTATGAAGTAGTAAGAATACCACACAATGGGAAAATCTGATTTTTCTGCTTAGCAATTCCAATGGAAAATAAAAGAGACACAATTTCTGATTGAAGTCCATCTTGACCTTTAAAAGTTGTAAGAGAAGCATTGTTGAAAAAAATTAAACTCGAAGACAAAAAAAATTGTAAGCTTAAAAAGATATATAAGAGCAAATTTTTTTATTAGATATTCTTTAAAACTGCCAAACCTAATTGTTCAGTATCTAAGACACTATCTCTTAAGTCAACAGTCACCTATAAGTATTCAAACCAATAGTAAACCCTTAGGCCATTTTATGTTTATGATGAGTAATTATTAGAAATAAAATGGTTGCCTCTTATATCTATGACAAATTAAATAAAAAAAAACGAAAGCCATAGCTGGTGAATAAAATTTTTTAGGAAAAGTGGAAAATTAATGAAGAAAGTAAATGTTTGGCTTTAATTTCATGAAAAGTATATGACATCAATACTAAAGGTTATGGATTTCCATGCACAAATGCATATAAAACAACAACAACACATAATACAACAGCGAAACCTGTTCAGTAATTTATTTTCAGAGCAAGATTAAATAGTTCTTTCTATCAATGCACATTTTTTCTTCAGTATAGTTAACCCACATATACTAAGCTTTTTTTTCTTTTTTAAAGCTTAGTGTTAACATTCACAGAGTTTGAATTGAGCATTTTACATTTATGTCTATGGAAAAAAAGTATTTCATTTAAATAATAGTTGTATTTTTCTTTAGCAGCCCTCAGGCTTCAAAAGTTTCATCGTGAGGCTTGGTTGGGCGCTCCATGAGTCTAAATTATGGGTCTCACAACCCTACCAAATCGACTGCAGGGCAGTTACCATGGGTCCCGCTGAAGAGAAAAGGTGGTATAGGACTGAATGATTTGGTTAATGGTAACACTCCAATGAGTCCTAACACTGTGAAGCTGGCCACCCCAGAACATAGGCATTTGCCAGCAGCTCCAAGGTGAGAAACATTAACATTTTCATTTTTAAAAAAAGTTATAATTTTACATAAATGTAATATGTTTAATTTTTTGTTCAATCAAAGGGGGGGGGGTGGAATTTATCTCAAGTGGAAGACAATTGTTAAGTTTTATAATTACCTAATAATTTTTTTTGTCTTGACTCATCATTTACTTCTTTCCTTGTTTCCCATAATTTCTCCAGTTTTAAAAGCACGCCATTAATAATAACAACTGAGGCAAGTAGGTCATGTGTGGTGGATACTCAAACTGTCGTATCAGCTTTAAGAGAAAAGAGGTAATATCTCTTGTCTTATTTGATTTGTCAGAATCTTTATTATATATGTTGTTTACGTAAATTGAGAATTTATTTCCATCAGCGATTAACTCAGACTTCTGTCTTGGTCATAATATTTTTATTGGTAAGTCTGTCTCCTTCAAGTCACCGTGAGATGCATTTTGTTAACTTGAGCCTGTACAGGTTTTATTTTAAATTAAGGGAATATTTTATATAGCTTATTTATCAATTTGTAACTTTTTGTGAGTGTCATATTTCATCCCTCTTACAGATTGTGACGCCTTATTTTAAGAAAAAAAATTGTTCATCTCACTCTTCTCTGAATATGCGCTGAAATTTAGCTCTAGATTTGATTTAAAAAAAAGTGTTTTAAAATGTTATTGCTAAATCACTCTGACTGGTGCTTTTTTTTTTTTTGTTGTATCTTATCTTTTTTACATAATTAAAAACTCATAAAAGTTCTTCTCACGAAAATACAAAAAAAATGCTTACTTTCAAGAATGTGATAAGATATGTACAATGTTGATTATTATCTTTTAGAAAAAGGTTTGGAGCAACACTGCAAGAAGAATCTTTAAATGAAGATTCTTGGCAAAGCACAGCAAAAAGACGGTAATGTATTTTGTTTAACTATTTGGTCTAATAGTGCTTTTTGAAAAGAAAAAATATCTAAGTAATTTATGTAAAATATGCTGCTTTTTTCAGTAATTCAAATAGAAGTCTTGAACATTATGTTTTTAATCTTATTTTATTTTGTAAACAGCTTTATAAATACTCTTTAAAATGAGATAAGTTTTGAAACATTTTATTCTCAATAATTGATTTTTAAAATTTAAGTGAACCTTAAATCTTGATTTTTTTTAACAGCCGACAGGATAGCAGCCAGTCCAATGCATCTTCTGTCTCAATGCCATCAATGCCAGAATCCTTGCCTAACCTCATAGGATCACCAGGGGCATCTCTGCTCCACATTGAAAACTTGGCAGATCAACGCCCTTCCACTGTGCCAGCCATTGACGCTTTCATCAGCCATCACCACAGAATGATTGGCTTGGGGGGAGCTGGAGTTGGAGCCGTGGCTCAGCCCCAGCAGTTTTATTCCAGTCCACAGCAACCTGTGATAAGAAATACCAACAACAGTAAAACAGTGTACAGGTCAATACGGTCCTCACTCAGCTCAAGCCAGAGGGCGTTGGCCACCCTGTCGGCAGTAAGTGCTACTTAAAGTGCTGCGGTGGACATGTTTGTAAACAAAATAATCTCATGCCTGCAATCAGTTTAATTTGATCTCGTTATTAACATCTCTTAGATTAAAATGTTTTGCAGTTTAGTTGATCTTTCCTCATTTTCTAATCAGTTTAAAATTACTAAGCTCATTGCGGCATTGCCTGTCTTCTATGCTTATTTTTTTCATTGATATAAATGAAATTAAAGATAAAAAATTTAGGCCACCTTATTCACTAATGTCTATTTAAAAAAAATAAATTAACGAGGCATGCATTCTAAAAAAAAAAAGGTTACGACCTAATAATCAGTTTGATTATTGCTGTTTTTTTTTTTTTTGTAACTTAATTTAGACAAAAACAAAAATGTACCCATTTTTTGCATTGCTGTTGAATGTTTTTGCAATGAGAGACTTAAAATGAATAAATAAAGATTAGTGATTGATAGGGTGCATTGGAAATTCCCAACTTGTACTTCATTACTCTTACAGTATTATAATCCGGCAGGCTGAAATGTATTATTTTCCTTTTTTCATTTATTTAAGACAAAAATGCTAGTAATAGTGCTGTATTTTATGTTATTAATGAAAAGATTTACATTAGAATTAAAATAATACATATGGTGAATTTGAAAGTAGTGTAATTTTTGTTGCCTGTCAGTTTGAAAAAAGTCTATAATAATAACTTGCCTTGTAAAAAGGTCTACGGCTAGTTTTCTAGCCCTGGATTGAAGACTAAAGCCTGGTCGAGGGCTTAAATAATTGTAGTTAACTTATACGTGTAGGTCAGTGGTGGCTGACCTATGGCAGGCGTGTGCCACAGTCAGCATGCGACTAAAATACCAAATTATCACTTCAATTTTAATTGCAGTTTTTTTTTTAAATGTTTTTTTTTTTGTTGCATTTTGGGCATGCTGCCCCAAATAGGTTTGCCATCACTGGTCCAGGTGGTAGCACCATCTATGGGAATTGCAACCAGTCTCTTAAGGGTAGTTCTCACACATGTGGTGATTATCTCACTTGTTTGATCGTCTTGGAACAAAAAGGTCAAAGTTAAGGGTAGATATTTCTGGTGACAAATTGTCAAGCATTTGTCAACGTGACATGAATAGGTATCTTTCAGTTATGCATACTAGTGAAGTCACCAGTGTATTATAGTTCCCTCTTCTCACACAAATGAAAGACACAACTTGTAGTCTATCTTTATATATATGTATAAAGTTTTCTAACAGTTAAAGAAAATAAACGTTGTCAAGATTAAAAAAAACAATCATTATATAAATAAAGTTATATCAACATATTATATAAGAAACCTTAAGAGAGTAATGAAGCTTAAAACTTTGTATCTTTCAGCTTAATCAGCATGGGATAGACACCAGACGGTTAAGAGGTTTATCACAATCTTCCGACTCACCTATAAAAACATTGTTAACAACTGAAAAATCTGTTGTGGAAAAGAGGTACAGTGTTAAAATAATAATTATATTTAAAACCTTTGATCAGATTGTTTTGTCCTGAACTGTCACAAATTTAATAAAATAGAATTTGTTGCTGACACAAAGAATGTGCAAGCTACTTTCATTAAATATGGGCTAGCTATAGATGCTACTTGCAGTCAGGACAGTTGTGGGATTGAGGACTTATGTGATATTACCCCAAATATGTAAACAGTGATTTTTTTTTTAGATATTATTTTTTCTCCTTTCTTGAAGGAGTAAGCTTTTGTCACTGTTAATTATTTCCTTTGGAAAAAAAAAGCTGAAAAATTCTTATATCAGAGAGGCATTCGTCTGATAAAATACGCTCGTGGAATTGAGTTAGGGGAAGGGTGAGGGGAGTGGCTTTATAACCTCATATGAAATAAATGTCACTTTTTTTATTTTACACTGTCCTCCAAAAGAAAAGATTCATGGAAATAACTCAGTTTTTTTTTGTTCTGTTATTTCAGTCAAGTGCAGCCAAAGTCTGTATTAAACATTCAAGATTGTGAGACTACACCCAAAGCATTGATTACACCCCCTGTACTTTCATCTATGGACTCCCCAGCCGTAAGTCTGCTGAAAACTTCCTTTTTTTTTTTTTCAATATTGGCAGATCAACGCCCTTCCACTGTGCCAGCAGCATCAAAGAATGAAATTTTTTTTTTCTAATTGGTTACTGTAAAATAATTTCTAGCATGGCTATTTTGTCCTTTTCCTTGTCATTAGTATTTTTTGCTTCCTTAGCTTTAGACTTTGAATAATCACGTTGAGAAAGGAAAAAAGGATTAATAAGAAAATGCTTCATTAAAATTTTTTTTCTGCAACACCTGCTTCTATTTTTTTTTTTAACCATTTGATTCATTTTAGAATTTTACATTACATGAAGGATTAGTTCATGAAATTATGAGCACAATTAGACCTTTTAGCTTCTACTAACAAACGCCGTAGCTGTGACTTTCAGCACAGAGTTTAATGATGTAAGATCAAATGATTACTCCTAACTTCACTTTTAGGTCTCAGCTAGCCCGGTTCAACAACTTTAGTGTCGACAAATCGCTGAAGGTGTTCTTTGAGAAAGCATGATCTGGCTGTCACGCCAACTCAGTTCTGCCTGTTAAGGTTTGATTCTTTTTGCACCTATGGCGGGAAATTCTGTGTTTTTTTTTTTTTCAACAGGAGAATAATAATGTGTAGTTTATAAAAATAGTATTTAATAACTTTGTCAATATAAAAAAAATATAAATTTCATTGAATAACAATTTACAATTGAAAATAATTTAATGAAACAGTTTTGAATTTACAAAACAGGTTAATTTTTATTTAAATATTGTGTATGATTAGTTAAGATATTTGTTTTATTTGAAGACATTCAATTTTCATTTTATGATAGCAGGCAGCCCATACCAAACTTCTTGCCAGTGCCAGTGATTATGAAATGGATAGAAAAAGGGAATACCAGAGAAGAGTCCTGGACCTTCTAGATGATGATAACACTGATGGAAAAGGTGAATCGTACATTTCTTTTATTGTATAAATAGATCAGTGATGGATGGATTTAGAAAAAAAAAAAACCTCTAAATTTCATAAAATTGGTGTTTATTAATTGGAAGGGAAATTCAGTGAATACTCATAGTACCCAAATATTTCACCTTCCCATTTCTGATAGTAAAAAAGTAAAATTCCCTTAGCCTT
>JAGDYQ010000126.1:1218426-1228529 GCA_021962125.1 Bulinus truncatus | reverse complement strand
GCTGAAAGATACAAAGTTTTAAGCTTCATTTACTCTCTTAAGGTTTTCTTATAATATGTTGATATAGCTTTTATTTATATAATGATTGTTTTTTTTTTAATCTTGACAGCGTTTATTTTCTTTAACTGTTAGAAAACTTTATACAAATATATAAAGATAGACTACAAGGTTGTGTCTTTCACTTTGTGTGAGAAGAGGAACTATAATACACTGGTGACTTCACTAGTATGCATAACTGAAAGATACACTTATGTTATTTTTATTGCTTGAAGAAATTGTGTTTCTTAAGTCTTTCCCCTTACAACGTATGGAATTGCTTGTTCCAAGGCGATCAAACAAGTGAGATAATCACCACATGTGTAGGGAACTACCCTTAAGAGACTGGTTGCAATTCCCATAGAATGTTTCACCTGGACCAGTGATGGCAAACTGTACTGGGGCAGCATACCCAAAAATGCAACAAAAAAAAAAACATTTAAAAAAAAACTGCAATTAAAATTGAAGTGATAATTTGGTATTTTAGTCGCATGCTGACTGTGGCACACGCCTGCCATAGGTCAGCCACCACTGACCTACACGTATAAGTTAACTACAATTATTTAAGCCCTCGACCAGGCTTTAGTCTTCAATCCAGGGCTAGAAAACTAGCCGTAGACCTTTTTACAAGGCAAGTTATTATTATAGACTTTTTTCAAACTGACAGGCAACAAAAATTACACTACTTTCAAATTCACCATATGTATTATTTTAATTCTAATGTAAATCTTTTCATTAATAACATAAAATACAGCACTATTACTAGCATTTTTGTCTTAAATAAATGAAAAAAGGAAAATAATACATTTCAGCCTGCCGGATTATAATACTGTAAGAGTAATGAAGTACAAGTTGGGAATTTCCAATGCACCCTATCAATCACTAATCTTTATTTATTCATTTTAAGTCTCTCATTGCAAAAACATTCAACAGCAATTGTTCTGCAATTAAATCCTGTATTATATGGGTATTGGGTACATTTTTGTTTTTGTCTAAATTAAGTTGCAAAAAAAACAGCAATAATCAAACTGATTACTAGGTCGTAACCTTTTTTTTTTTAGAATGTGTGCCTCGTTAATTTATTTTTTTTAAATAGACATTAGTGAATAAGGTGGCCTAAATTTTTTATCTTTAATTTCATTTATCTCAATGAAAAAAATAAGCATAGAAGACAGGCAATGCCGCAATGAACTTGGTAATTTTAAACTGATTAGAAAATGGGGAAAGATCAACTACAACTGCAAAACATTTTAATCTATGAGACGTTAATAACGAGATCAAATTAAACTGATCGCAGGCATGAGATTATTTTGTTTACAAACATGTCCACCGCAGCACTTTAAGTAGCACTTACTGCCGACAGGGTGGCCAACGCCCTCTGGCTTGAGCTGAGTGAGGACCGTATTGACCTGTACACTGTTTTACTGTTGTTGGTATTTCTTATCACAGGTTGCTGTGGACTGGAATAAAACTGCTGGGGCTGAGCCACGGCTCCAACTCCAGCTCCCCCCAAGCCAATCATTCTGTGGTGATGGCTGATGAAAGCGTCAATGGCTGGCACAGTGGAAGAGGCGATTTGAGATACTTAAGTTTTCAATGTGGGCAGAGGTGCCCCTGGGCGGTCCTATGAGGTTAGGCAAGGGATTCTGGCATTGATGGCATTGAGACAGAAGATGCATTGGACTGGCTGCTATCCTGTCGGCTGTTAAAAAAAATCAAGATTTAAGGTTCACTTAAATTTTAAAAATCAATTATTGAGAATAAAATGTTTCAAAACTTATCTCATTTTAAAGAGTATTTATAAAGCTGTTTACAAAATAAAATAAGATTAAAAACATAATGTTCAAGACTTCTATTTGAATTACTGAAAAAAGCAGCATGTTTTACATAAATTACTTAGATATTTTTTCTTTTAAAGCACACCCCTATTCCAAATAAATAGTTAAAACAAAATACATTACTCGTCTTTTTGCTGTGCTTTGCCAAGAATCTTCATTTAGGAGTTTCTTCTTGCAGTGTTGCTCCAAACCTTTTTCCTAAAGATAGTAGTCGTCTTTGTACCCATCTTTATTCCATTCTTGAAAATGCTGTAGCCATTTTTTTTTTTTTTTTTTTTTTTGTATTTTAGTGGGAAGAACTTTTTTATGAGTTTTTAATTATGCTTAAAAAAGATAAGATACAACAAAAAAAAAAAAGCACCAGTCAAGAGTGATTTGGCAATAACATTTTAAAACACTTTTTTTAAATCAAATCTAGGGCTAAATTTCAGCCACTCTTCAGAGAAGAGTGAGATGAACGCATTTTTTCTTAAAATAAGAGCGTCACAATCTGTAAGAGGGATGAAATATGACACTCACAAAAAGTTACAAATTGATAAATAAGCTATATAAAATATTCCCTTAATTTGAAATAAAACCTGCTACGGGCTCAAGTTAGCAGCCTGCATCTCGGGTGACTTGAAGGGGGACAGACTTACCAATAAAAATATTATGACCAAGACAGAAGTACTGAGTTAATCGCTGATGGAAATAAATTCTCAATTTACGTAAACAACATATATAATAAAGATTCTGACAAATCAAATAAGACAAGAGATATTACCTCTCTTTTCTCTTAAGGCTGATACGACAGTTTAGTGTACCACTACACACTGACCTACTTGCCTCCAGTTGTTATTATTAATGGTAGTGCTTTTAAAACTGGAAGTATGGGAAACAAGGAAAGAAGTAAATGATGAGTCAAGACAAAAAAAAAATTATTAGGTAATTATAAAACTTAACAATTGTCTTCCACTTGAGATAAATTCCACCCCCCCCCCTTTGATTGAACAAAAAATTAAACATATTACATTTATGTAAAATTATAACTTTTTTTAAAAATGAAAATGTTAATGTTTCTCACCTTGGAGCTGCTGGCAGAATGCCTATGTTCTGGGGGGGTCAGCTTCTCATGTGTCAGGACTCATTGGGTGTTACCATTAACCAAATCCATTCAGTCCTATACTATCTTTTCTCTCTTCAAGCGAACCCATGGTAACTGCCCTGCAGTTGATTTAGTAGGAGTTGTGAGACCCATAATTTAGACTCATGGAGCGCCCAACCGGCTTCACGACTGGAACTTTTGAAGCCTGAGGGCTGCTAAAAGAAAAAATACAACTATTATTTAAATGAAATACTTTTTTTTAAAGTTTTCCATAGACATAAATGTAAAATGCTCAATTCAAAAAAAAAAAAAAAAAAAAGCTTATTAGTATATGTGGGTTAACTATACTGAAGAAAAAATGTGCATTGATAGAAAGAACTATTTAATCTTGCTCTGAAAATAAATTACTGAACAGGTTTCGCTATTGTACTATGTGTTTTTTTTTCTATGCCTTTGTGCTTGGAAATCCTTAACCTATAGTATTGATGTCATATCCTTTTCATGAAATTGAAGCCAAACATTTACTTTCTTCATTAATTTTCCACTTTTCCTAAAATTTTATTCGCCTGCTATGGCTGTTTTTTTTTTTAAATTTAATTTGTCATAGATAAAATATAACCATTTTATTTCAAATAATTATCATCATAAACATAAAATGCCTAAGCGATTATTGGTTTGAATTCTTATAGGTAACTGTAGAGATAGTGTACAGATCCTGAACAATTAGGTTTGGCAGTTACAAAGAATATCTAATAAAAAATTTGTTTTATATATCATTGTGTTTTTACAAATTTTTTTGTCTTCGAGTTTAATTTTTTTCAATGCTTCCTTACAACTTTTAAAGGTCAAGATGACTTAGTCAGAAATTGTGTTCTTTTATTTTCCATTGGAATTGCTAAGTAGAAAAATCAGATTTTCCCATTGTGTGGTATTTACTACTTCATAACTGTAAGTGTCAAATTAAAAACCACAATAGTTAGTAAAACATCTATTAATATCTAATGAATTTGTGAAACAATTAGTTTTAATAGTTTTATAAGTATTAAAGTATAAAGGGTTTGGTATTTAAAGGATGATTTAATTTAAATTATGGGAGTAGTTGATGGAGCCAAACTATGAAAACTGCTTCAAAACATTTCTTAATGTACAAATACATATTACTGTCTAATTGTAAGATTAGATTATTATTGATTTTAATTCAATTATTTGTGTTCATTTGTTTTGATCTACTTCATTATAGTTTTTTTTTAATTTGAGTGAAAATATATGACTATGTACCAGAGCTTCTCCAACTTCTGTGATTACAGGAGTCTGGGGCAGGATGGAACACTGGGGAAAGACGTTTTGGGACAGAGTGGTCAGCAAGAGTGTCTAGAAAAAGGGGAAGAGGGAAGGAGGGGTGAATAATGTACCGATTAATGTGTTTTGAACATTTTTGTTTAAAAAAAAGAGTGTGTGAAATTTTAGTAAGTGAGTCAGATTTGCTGTGCCATGTGGTCTCTGTATGGCAGTTCCCCTCATGCTAAGGGACACTGAGAGTTTTATCTCATGTGCTTTAAATCTCAGCTTGCAGATAAAAAAGAGAGGGGTTTAAAGAGAGTGGTAAAAGCAAACGACATTTGTTCTGCCCATGACATCACACCCACAGCCAACTTACTTAAAATCTGCTGTGTTTGGTTTTCAATACAAAGGTCTCAAAGGAATAAAAGTAAAGAAAATATAGTTTTTAAGTATTGTTAGCGAGTATGTCATTTTTGTTCTATTCACATTAAGGCACATGCATTAAGATATGCAATAAGCATTTATCTCATTGGAGGACAGTCATTAAAAATTACCTAAATGTTTTCCATATTTAATTAAATACCAAAAAATAAAGTTTCATTATAACATTTAAAAAATTGACATATAAACCATAATCTCCATACCTTCTTAAACCCATATTTGGACTCAACAGCTCTTCTCACTTGTGGAACAATAGAGGTGAGGACAATAATGGACCGTAAACACCATACTCATGACTTTTTGTTCTACTTTCTTCCTTAGATTTCTGAGCTTGATTATTTCCAGAAAAGTCCTGAGCAGATTTATGTAAACTTGAATTTATGCCTGACAATGGAGCTGATCTTGAATAGCAATGGCCTTGATTCTATTCCCTTGAAGAGCTAAGTCGCAGTGGAGATCTCAGTAAGCTTAGATCATTTTCTGGTAATTTGTTTGTTATTCCATTAAAATCATTAGATCCGTTAGTTTGCCGTGATTCTGATGTTCTTTCATCCGTTTCATTGCTACCATGATACCTATTATCATTTTTAAAACCAGAATCATCCAAAATAATTAGCTTGCCATTTTACGTTTTCTTTACCACTTGAAGTTCGCCAGTGGTATCATCACTATCTTTCTGTTTCCTTTTGAACGGATCTCCAGCTTTTCCACATTATTACTACTTTTAAACAAAACAATAATGACTTTAATACTACGTTTATTGTTACCACGTAAAGTTCTAGTTTTGAAAATTGCAGCAGTAGGCACATAGCGGGTTATTTTTAGAGCTTTAAATCTTCTTCCGAGAGGGGAAGCTAACTAAAATTTAAACCAGGCATGGCAACATCAAATTTTAAACCTAAAAAGAATTAAAAAAACAAATAATATTTGAACCAAAAAAGAAAATAAAATATATTATGTATGCAACTTTACCTTTTTTTTCACACATGAAACATCTTTCTAAATTTATTTTATTTTTCAAGTTTCAAGAAGAACAAATAAATGTCACGCTTATTATATAGAAGCGTATAAAGAGTGTCAATAGTACGTGGATGGCTTAGTCTCAGTATATATTTATAAGCATATCATTCATGATTTACCATAGCTGACGCCAGCAAATCTCGGTCTTTCACTAATGAGTGCCGCAAATGAAATTTTATAGGGTCTTTCACTTCTACTATTTTCTTTGTCTTTTGATTTGCCATACCAATCCTGATACACTAAAGATACAGACAGACATAGCAGACTCTTCACTGGCGGCGGAGCAGGGGGCGGGTTGGGCGGCGCCCCCTTGAATTTTGGCTTGCCCCCCCTCCTTAAAATATTTCGTTCCGCCGCCACTGGAGGCGTCTGCAACAGGCGGCACAGTTAAAGTGAAGAGGCGGCATTGGTAAAGGTTGTTTGTTTTTAAAGAAAAAAAACAAAACATGTTATGGGCGTCATTTCCAAAGATTTGCAATCTTACTGAGAAAATATAACGCACGACCTTGTGTGTTTGCTATGAAGAATCTCATATAGCAAGGCCTCCATAAGACGGCAGTAGGTGGGCGGGGGGCTTGGTCTGTTACCTTTTTTACCTCCATAAAAAAAAAACTTCCGCTGCTCTATGTCACAACTAAAGGCAGATACCCTTTAAAGCTGGGTGAACTTTGGGGATGTGTGTGTGTGTGTGGGGGGTGGGGTATAGAGGAAGTGGAGAAAAGACCATAGGAGTGAGAGAGTGGAGGAAGAAGACCATGGATCGGGAAAGTGGAGAAGTGTAGTATATCAGGCCAGGGCCCTAAATGGGCTGTAGAACCAAAGGAAGAACTTGGAGGAGGAGGGACTTTGACCAAAATTCAGGACCAGAAAAACCTTCTTTAGTTTTCACTGAGAATCGAAACCCGGGACTGTCAGTTCAGGTCGACGATCAACCGCTCTACACTTAACCCTAACCCGTCCCTCAATACAATCATAAAGGGAAAAAAATAGTCTTGCAAGGAGCCACGCCGCCACAAAGGCAGGCAACGCACAAACACTTGTATAAAAAAAAGGGGACAGGGCCGATTGCTCCAAATTGGGCCTTTTGCTAGCTGGTAGGGGCCCCGCAATTTACATTAAATTATAGTAATAGTTGTTATTGTAAAATAAATATTAGAAGAGAGGGGCCTCACAAGCATCCGTTAAATTGGGCCCCGCGATTCGTAGGGCCGGCCCTGGTGGGGGGAGGGGTGATTCGCTTTCAAAATGGCATTTTTGTTTTTTAAGTTTGCTGTAAAATTGGTGTAAAAAGAAGATTTAAAGTATTTCAATGTGTCAAAAGTTTGTCAATGGCCCTAGAGATTTAAAGTATTTCAAGGTGTCAAAGTGTGTCAATGGCCCTAGAGATTTAAAGTATTTCAATGTGTCAAAGTTTGTCAATGGCCCTGGAGATTTAAAGCATTTCAATGTGTCACAAGTTTGTCAATGGCCCTAGAGATTTAAAGTATTTCAAGGTGTCAAAAGTGTGTCAATGGCCCTGGAGATTTAAAGTATTTCAAGGTGTCAAAGTTTGTCAATGGCCCTGGGAGATTTAAAGTATTTCAAGGTGTCAAAAAGTGTGTCAATGGTCCTGGAGATTTAAAGTATTTCAAGGTGTCAAAGTGTGTCAATGGCCCTAGAGATTTAAAGTATTTTCAATGTGTCAAAGTGTGTCAATGGCCCTAGAGATTTAAAGTATTTCAATGTGTCAAAGTTTGTCAATGGTTTTAGAGATTTAAAGTATTTCAATGTGTCAAAGTTTGTCAATGGCCCTAGAGATTTAAGAAGTATTTCAAGGTGTCAAAGTTTGTCAATGGTCCTGGAGATTTAACGTATTTCAAGGTGTCAAAGTGTGTCAATGGCCCTGAGATTTAAAGTATTTCAATGTGTCAAAAGTTTGTCAATGGCACCTAGAGGTTTAAAGTATTTCAAGGTGTCAAAGAGTGCCAATGTCCCTAGAGATTCTGGATGCGACTATGCCAATAGAAGAGAATTATTTGGGTGAAGAGAGGCTTTCGTGTGTGTGTGTGGGGGGGGGGGTCGTTCACTTATGACGTATCGTTATAGAGCGTGAAGTATTGAGGCAGGGAATGGTGAAACTGGGGAAGTTTGAGAGAAGGGGGAAGCAATTTATAAATTTCAACCATCACGCAATAAGTGAACGGCCCAAATAAAGTTAGGGGAGCAAAGAAAGGTTAAACAGTTTGATTCACTCGAGCCACGCTTTAATTTTTTTGTGAATTCCGTATATATCACCTGTTATAATTCATACTGACTCATATCAAACACTCAAAACCAATTGCTTTTGTTTTCCATCTATAGTCTGTAACATTCATGAACACACTGAAGCCCTCGAATTAGAAAGCTTACCCAGCCATTTGTGCAGGCCAAGAATATTACTAAAAAAGTTATGCATGAAATTAGGGGCGTAAAGAGGGGGGGTGTAGGTGATCACATGGTAAGATTAGTAAGAGCTGCATTCAAGTTTTTCATACATTACATCAAGGCTACTCAGTATCTGTCATTTTACTTAATTAAACGTGCCGTCAAAATTTTATATAACGCTACAAGTGTAGCGGCGCACATTGTCATTATTGACTTCAGCAAGGCAGAGGGGGGGGCCTTTTGTGGATAGACGACTGCCTTAGGGCCCCCAAAATATAGGGGGGGCTTATGGATAGCCGACTGCCTTGGGCCCCCAAATATAAGGGGACTTATAGATAAGCGACTGCCTTGGGCCCTTAAATATAGGGGGATTAAATGAGATTAGGCAATCAGCATAAGGGTCCCCAAATATGGGGGTACTTATAGATATGCTGATTGCCTTGGGCCCCCAAATATAGGGGGACTTATAGATAGGCGACTGCCTTGGGCCCCCAATATAGGGGGACTTATAGATAGGCGACTGCCTTGGGGCCCCAACTATGGGGGTACTTATAGATAGGCGACTGCCTTGGGCCCCCAATATAGGGGGGTAAACTTATAGATAGGTGACTGCCTTGGGGCCCTTAAATATGGGGGTGGGGCAGGTTATTTATATTCTTTGGCGGTGCTGCAAAGCATTATATGATTTACAATTTTATTCGGTTTCATACACAAAAAATGCACGTGCCGATATTTGAAGCAGTCCTCTAAATAATGATTTTTATGGATTAACAAAGATTGGCAATTATCCTTTTTATGTAATTCTCTGGTGATTGTGCGACTTTCCATGGACGAGATATAATCAACGTGCCCCCCCTCTCCTTTCCAGTGGGACCACAGTGAATTTATTAAACACTGACCAGTCCGTGGTGAGTAAAGGTTGGGGACCACTGGTCTAGATAATCCAATCATGACAATTTACACTTTGTAGTTTTATTTCTAGAAATAAATTTGTAATATTTTTAGCAAAACAGGTGATTCAGTAAACTGTAGCCAAACATTAAAAAAAATTATATAAATTGAAAGCAATGGGATAACAACCACACACAAATATATTTTAGGGAAGTAACAGAAGTTTTCAAACATTACTTTTTATGACACTTGATGAATACCCTCCTTTATTCATTCTTTTTTAACATATGTAGAAATGTGTAATTATGCTCACATATTTTATCAATCAGTGAATCATTTCATTTTTCATGACCCACCCCCGAAAATTCCTATGTGACCTATCATAGGGCTATGACTTAAGACTTTGAAAACCTCTGGGTTAAACCGTTCTCCTAACACTAATGTAACAGAGTTTTAATAATACAATTAAAACATAAATTAATTAATACACAGTACAATTTTATTTCAAATGTGTTTGTTTTTAAAATAATAATAAAATTTTATAAATGTTTCAAGCATTAAGATATATTGCAATGCATAAAAAAAATTCAAACCCTGACCATGAACTGTGATAAAAATATAAATTCAAATTACAAAGTCAGAAAAAGATACATGTATTATCTAATTTTAATGTAGAAGTGAAAATCTGCTATTTCAATGAATCAAATGATATTATTAAAGTGTGGGAGGAAGAATACAACCGTAGATGGATGGTTTAAAATGAATTAGAAAAAATTAATTAATCTGTCTAAAAAAAAAACACAAGTTAAAAAAATCTAAATTATTTGTCGAACACAAAAAAGAGTCAAGCAACAAGAAATGTTTAAATTATTTCACTTGAGTGTTCAATAAAATAATACAACTACATGTATCTGGACAATTAGATACAAATCTAACATGAACTATGCAAAGATTACGCATGTGTATATATTTCACTTATTCCTTTTTTTAAAAAAAGTCTAGTCGAATTTCTTTATCAAGCCAATTATTAAAATTTTCATTGGTACTTTTGAGTATGCTTCTGGTACATGCAAACTGTTTATCACCAAAGAAAAAAATCCAATAAGAAT